>SJYC01129674.1:0-26364 GCA_006408675.1 Madoqua kirkii | reverse complement strand
TCACCTATGAAAATCCAAGCTGATCTGGATTTAAATAAATATTTTTTTTCCTTTTCTTTCTTCCCTTCTTTCTCTCTTAATGTCCAAATATTCTGTTTAAATATTTAAGAAATAAAATGGTAAATTCCCATAAATCTAACTACGTGGGGGAAGATATCATAATACTTTATCTTCCAGGCCGAGAAATATGAGTGTGCCAGCAGTATTCCGTGGGCTTGGCTTGTTTGCAGCAGCCAAACAAGTTCCACATGTCCTTACTGCTCCATGTTCTGTCAAATATTTCTGGATTTCCTTATAAGCTGCTGAACTGGCTCAGTTGCCTGTGTATGCAAAATGGTTTTTGATTTCTTCATTGAGACTGTTGGATTTAAACACCCAGGACGGGCTTGAGTGTTGTGAGTTTGTTATCTAGATCACTGACTAGCACATTGAGAAGTGGTGAAATGGCATGGCCTTTGGGAGAGTGTAAGTGTTCATGTCTGCTTTGGGCAGCAAATCCCCAGAGTCAGCGCACATCTCAGTGACATAGCAATTAAGTGCAGAGTGTTTTTTTAAGAAGAAGAATGAGAGAAATATAAGTAAAACCTTTGGTATTTTGCAGAGGAAACATTATAAACAAGTAACTTGGCAGTATCATGGTAGAAATCATATCTACACAAAAATTCTACATTAATTTTTCTTTCCAAAAATATATATCAAAAAAAGAATAGGATTCAGACTCATACTTTATTAAAACAATGAGGCACCATCGATTAGCGTTTATTAGCTCCTGAGAATAAATTTTATTTCAAACTGTGTTTTTCTGTTGATAATAAAAATGTCAACAATATTAAAAGAGTAATCATTAAACAAGGCTTTCAGTGACTAATTAATTTCAAAAGATCAAACAATGTTTCTTTCTCCTGTTAGATAACCTAAGTACCTCATTGTCTGTCAAATTGTAAAAAGGTTGCTGGCAAATCACTGTAGTCTCCACCTGCCAATTAAATAAAAGTAACTTTTCAGGGTGATACAGTTTCTGTGGCCATGGGTTATCATACCTGAGGAAATAACAACTCTATGGTGTTTTCCACAGGACATTAATGTGTGCCCTATTTGTAGAAGAAAGAAAATGAAGAATATAAAGCGAGTGAGATGAGTCCTTGAGACATAAAGAGACTGAGTATTCCACTCTGTTTGCTCAGGTAAGCCTCGGTTTTCTTAGGTGAAAGGTAGAATCTGAACTAAGTACTCAGCAAGTTAAAAGATTGCCATGAAAAGGAAAACGCCTTAATCTACGTTTTGCTAGCATGCATATTGTTCAGAGAGTGAGAAAATGTTTAAAAATAACAGGTTTTGTTGTTGCTGGTTTCATCATTAAGTCATGTCCAACTCTTTTGGGAGCCCGTGGACTGTAGCCCACCAGGCTCCTCTGTCCATAGGATTTCCCAGACAAGAACACTGGAATGGGTTGCCATTTCCTCCTCCAGGGGATCTTCCCAACCCAGGGATCGAGCTCACATCTCCTGCATTGGCAGGATAATTCCTTACCACCAAGCCACGAGGGGAGCCCAACCATGACAAGAACCGATTACTGAGTCTCTGAGCACTCTGTTGCCCACAAGTTCCCAATGTGTACTTTACCATTTTTAACATTCTCAACAAGAATTAATATTCTCAACCAGGAGAAGTGTTTATTGTCCTCATCTTACAGATGTGGACACACTGAGTCACAGATTAAGCTATTCCTGAACTGTGTAAGAGTTCAAACCAGTTCTTTCTAGTGCCAAAAGTAATACTTTTCTTTTTGGCATGCTATGCAACCAGGGAGCATAAACAGTAGTAACAAGTGAATCAATCAGTTCAGTTCAGTCGCTCAGTCATGTCCGACATTTTGCAACCCCATGGACTGCAACACGCCAGGCCTCCCTGTCCATTATCAACTTCCAGAGTCCACCCAAACTCATGTCCATTGAGTTGGTGATGCCATCCAACTATCTCATCCTCTGTTGTCCCCTTCTTCTCCCACCTTCAGTCTTTCCCAGCCTCAGGGTCTTTTCAAATGAGTCAATTCTTTGCATCAGGTGGCCACAGTATTGGAATTTCAGCGTCAGCATCAGTCCTTCCAACGAATATTCAGGACTGATTTACTGTAGGATGAACTAGTTGGATCTCCTTGCAGTCCAAGGAACTCTCAGTAATCTCTTTCAACACCACAGTTCAAAAGCATCACTAATAATAAGGCTAGAATATTCTCTCTGAAGCCAAGCTGTGTTAATCTGGACTAGGTTGACCAAATGTAATTATTTGAGAGTCATATACATATAACCTAAAGCAAACAGTGGTGACAGAAATAGTAGATGAGTTTTCCATGGCTTAAGCATTTTGTTCTTTGAAAGGGAACACATGAAAAAACAACAACAACAACAACAACAACAACTCATTATTTAATTTGGCCAGAATAAGTAAGTCATTAGTCCAGTGATATGAAAATCTCAGTTATTAACTCTCAAATTTTTAATTTAAAAATCCAACTTTTTAAAATATCATCATGATAATATTTAAATATTGACTTTTTAAAATGTGATTTGTGAAATATCTTTCTCAACACAGTGATATGGCAGGGCATAACCAAACGTATGCCAAACTTATTTTTACCCTGAAAAGAGCTAGGTTTGAATTCTTTCTTAAATGACTTGTGACTTAATTTGTGACTCAGTTTCCTCAACCATAAGATGGGAACAATACCATTCATCTGATATTCTAGGAAGACAAAGAAATTAGTCATAGACAAAGATCTTAAATTTTATTTTATATATGTGCTTTTTCTGTATAATGCTAAATCCATATAGTCATATTGTATATATCTAATCATGACCCAAATTGTTCCGTTCACTCAACTTCTAAATATTTTGCTGACAATTTAGCTTATACTAGCCTCACATTAGGACAGGAAGAAAAATACGCCCTTCCTTGAGAATCTCCTGCGATGTTACGAAAACATGAACAGGGCAGAAGTTGTAAGTTAACTCTGAAAGTGTGCTGATAAACTTTGAATTATTTATCTTTGAAATTTAAAACATGTGTGTGTAGCTGCTTGTTGGACAGCCACTCTAAATCTTCAGTCCAGTATCACTGAGCACTGCCCTTGGTGATTCAGAGAAATTAAAAGGTAAGGTTTCTGCTTACTGGAAATAAGTCATGAACTGGCTTTGCATGTCTCTATTTTGGTCTGGCATACTCATTTACTGGAAGGTCTGATAGTAACCTCTGAAGAAATTTAGAATAAGGAAATAATGTGATATTAGTATTTCCATTTCAGAAATTGGTCTAAATGGCATGATAATGATAACTTGTTGAAGCCATTAGTGTCTGTGTGTGTCTGTGTGTGTCTGTGTGTGTCTGTGTGTGTCTGTGTGTGTGCGCACATGATTACAGCCACACTATGTTCATCAGTATGTGATGCACTAGTATACATTTCTAGGATATACACATGTATACATTTCTGAATACCATGAACTATAGTTTATATCTATATGAGGAGAAAACAAAAAAGCCCCTAACTTTTTGAAAAGTTGGACAAATTAGAAGCTAGATACAGTTTCGAATTTTAAATAGAAGTTATTTTACTTGTTTCAGTTTTGATTTGTTCATTTAGCCACTAGGTGACATCTAACCCTTTTGTGACCCCATGAACTATAGCTCTCCAAGCTCTTCTGTCCACAGGATTTCTCAGCAAGATTACTGGAGTGGGTTGCCATTTTCTTCTCTAGGGGATCTTCCAGACCCAGAGACTGAACTTGTGTCTCCTGTCTCCTGTGTTGGCAGGCAGATTCTTTACCATTGAGCCAGCAGGGAAGCTCCCTTCAGTTTTGATATCGGGGTTAAATAATTCCATATTCAGGCTTCCCTGGTGGCTCAGGCAGTAAAGAATCCACCTGCCATGCGGTTCTGTACTCAGACAGAATCATGAACACAGTTATATTCAAGGATTTTTCTGATACTTAATGGCCCCTTGGTCCCTATCATCGCCAATTAGACTATAAGAAGAGTCAAATGTGGAAAGTCTCTTAACATATAAAATGTTATTTCCCTGACTCTTAGGCTTATTCGGCATAAACTGAAATTTTGCCCATCACAGAAATAAAAATGTCTCGAAAGGTCCACACTCATAGATCTTTAAGTTTCTAAAATAATTGCATCCTTTTGTTGTGGTTCCTGGAAAATCTAAGCGTTACACTTTTGATCTCTGGTTTCTTTGAGCTCTTGGACCTTTAGAAGTGAACATGCTTGGACAGGAATAATCAACAAGTCAAGTTAGAGAAAAAAAGAGCAGGAAAAGATGAGAAGGCCTTTTCTTTATATGCTCACATCCCAGCCATTGTCCTCTGTGATCTTTCATCTGTGCTTCAACTATGGGATGACTGCTGATAAATTCTAACAGAGTCCTCTACTTGGATAACCAGTTCCAGAGAAAATCCAGGTTGTTTAAAATATCCTACAGAAGTCCATCCACAGTTGGATTTCTTGAATTTTATTACAGATTTCTAAGTTTCTTTTCTGAACAAGCAATATCATATGGTTCACTTATCAAAATGAGTTTTCAGGTATGGGAAAAAGTGAAAGTGAAAGTCATTCAGTAGTGTCTGACTCTTTGTGACTCCTAGGACTACACAGTCCATGGAATTCTCCAGGTCAGAACACTGCAGTGGGTAGCCTATCCCTTTTCCAGGATCTTCCCAACCCAGGAATCAAACTGGTGTCTCCTGCATTGCGGGTGGATTCTTTACCAGCTGATATACCAGGGAAAGTCAGTCACAGTAGGAAAAGTAAAGAAGGCCTACACCAAAGATTCAATTTTACGTTTACCACAAAAATCAAGATCTGTCTAATAATTCTTTCCTCAATTTCTGTGAATGTCCCATATTTTACTCCTGATGCCCATGCAGGAAGGGCAGCCACCATTTTTGAGTATCTATTTGCAACATGTATTATGATTATGTATGCTACTAACAATGTGATTTATTTTGTAATTTTCAGATGCAAAAAATGTGAGACTAAAGTTCATAAGAGAATGGGCTGAAGTCAACTTATTTGACCCTGGGGTCTGTGCCTTTCCCTAAACAGCAGTTATCCCTTGCTATATTAATTAGAGTACCAGCCCAGTGTAGGACTCAGAAATGATTCCTTCTGCTTTAGAGAAGACAATCTAAAGAAGTGTGTATTGACAAAGAAATGGGATTCTCAAAGTCAGATAGCTAAACATCAATATAGGATTTCCTATTCCTCTGTCTAGTTAACTCTGAATTTTAACTCAATTTCAGAATTCAGAACACGTTCATTTTTTAAATTTTCTGATCTCTTGAATCAAGATTGTTGGGAGAAATATCAACAACCTCAGAGATGAAGAAGACACCACCCCATGGCAGAAGAAGAAGGGGAACTAAAGAGCCTCTTGATGAAAGTGGAAGAGAAGAGTGAAAAAGCTGGCTTAAAACTCTTACATGGTGCATTTTAACTTTCCTATGACTCAGCTATTTTTCCTAACTTTGATGTAAAGATTTCTGTCTCTCTTTTTTGTTTTTTTAGCTATTTGATATTTTACATATGTTATCCTCTTTCTAGACAATCAACATGAACTGCTGCTACTGCTGCTAAGTCTCTTCAGTCATGTCCGACTCTGTGTGACCCCATAGACAGCAGTCCACCAGGCTCCCCCGTCCCTAGGATTCTCCAGGCAAGAACACTGGAGTGGGTTGCCATTTTCTTCTCCAATGCATGAAAAGTGAAAAGTGAAAGTGAAGTTGTTCAGTCATGTCCGACTCTTAGTGACCCCATTGACTGCAGCCCACTAGGCTCCCCCATCCATAGGATTTTCCAGGCAAGAGTACTGGAGTGGAGTATCATTGCCTTCCCTGAATCAACATGAACTAACCCTCACCAAAATATCTATGCTATTTTCTCTTGGGTTTCTTGATGGTTGTTGCTCTTGTCTGCAAATTCTGCAGAAAGATTGTTTTTCAAGATTCCATATCCATAGCAACAATAATCAAATTCTCTTCTTAAATTGGAAGAATATAACTATGCATATCTTATGCATCTGTAAATATTGGCTTTATTCTATCTTTCCATTTATTTCTAATTTTGTAACAAAACACTTGGCAAACAGTTTGATCTGTAGGTGGTTTACTATTGGTAAAAATTAAAGAATTCAAAACCATTCTGTAATTTGTCTTTTGCACTTTGAATGAGAGCTTTGCTATATGCTTTCAAAAAGAATCTTCTAATCTAGTTTATAATTACATGCAATGTTCACAGAGTAATGAGCTGACATTCTCATCTCTTTCTAGTAGAACACTAAGAATTTAAGCCAACCGATCTGCTTCCTTAGTCAGCACCTTTACTGCAAACTAACACATGAAGAAAGCTTTTGTCCATGGCTTTATTCACACACTTGTTCAATCAAAACTTTTTAAATTATGGAATACAGTCAGTGATTCTCCATGGAATTCAATAAAACATTCCCAAGTTAAAGTCCACTTGCCATTTTCCTTCAGTAGCTACTCCACTCCTTCATATACCAACCTTCATAATTATTTCTCCAACCCCCAAAATAAACAAGTATAAATATTTAGTATTATCTGTTTTTCTGAAGTGGCTGAACCATTTCCTCCTCCAGGCAATAAAACAAAATTGTAATCGATATTTTCCATTGATTGAGAAGTGATAATTGTCATAGGTGTTTTTGTCATTTTTTGTCTCTAAAATGTCAACGATCATATTGATATACTTCATTTCCATTTTCATCAGAATATTTAGTGTTGAATGATTGTAGTCCAAATTCTTTTTTTTCCTATTCCTTCATTCCTTACTTTCTTCTTCCCACTTTCTTTTTCTAATTCTTATTTTCCCTTTCTTTCTTTTCCTCCTATTGCTCTCTTCTTTCATTGTTCCTCTTTCTCTTCTGTTAATAAGTTTATTTTCTTTGTTTCTTGTGAGGATGTGTGGGTGAATGTGTTTGCAGTCTGATCACAGCAACATAAACACAAAGGTTTTGTAAATTAAAATAAATTAAGCATAAAGTAGTGAACTGACTCTTTTTGTCAAAGCTTACTGTGTACTTTGTACTATGTAAATTTTTTTCCATTTGTATTATTACCAAATGTCTTAAATTCAAATGCTTATCCTTCAGACTACATTTGTAACAGACTAAACAGGCATGTATGGGGGTGGGATTGGAATGAATTATATGTAAAGGGGATTAAGAATTTGTCAAACAGCCAAAAAACTCATATAATCTCTCCTGAACTGTGGTTGGAGATTTTTTTTTCTTTTTTTTCAAATTAACTCTCATTAAAAAACAAAAAACAAAAAAACAAAAAAAACACCTCTCAAGGAAATTCCAAAGTACCCACTTATCCTCTTGTCTTTCTGGAAGAGGATTAACAGTATGAAGGAAGTAAATGAAATTTAGTCAGCTCCATAAAAGAATATAGCTTGAATTTTGTTCTCACAGCATAACATCACAAAAGCAAGGATTATTGTCTAATCTCACCAGCTTTCTTTAAAGAAGCATCTTAAAGAATTTCCACTTTCACTAAATTGTTATAAAACGTGTTTCCACCTGCAGAACCTCCTCACTCTTGTTATAAATCACCTAGAGCTGGACATTGCCTGGGCCTAACAGAATAGTTTAAGCAGTAAAGCCATACATTTCTTACCCAATTTCCTGAAAACTCAGACTTCACTAAGGTTTGGCTTTCTTTCCTTTCAGCCTGGTGAAGTTCCAAAAACTTTTAGATTTATATCACTCATTGAAGACAAAGTAGCAACGTATCAGATTTTTCTTCTCTAGAGAAGAACGATCTCTAATTAGGGACTTTGCAACTATGAACCACTTGGAAAATATTTAGGTCAACTCCTACATTTGGCATTTTTCCTTCTCTTGAGATCAGGCTTCCTCACTTTAGATGAATAAACTCTATCTCTGCTCATGACTGAAGGCTCTACTCCAAGGTCCGGGACTTCGAACTCCCCTCACTATAAAATGTGACCCCAGTCAAGCTTTTCCCAGGAATGATTTGCTATCTTGATCAAATTTTCTCATATGTGTTAGGATTGTCAACAGAGATATATATCTCAATTTTGGCTCTCCACATGTATCCGTCTTATCTAGAAATATGCACAAGACCAATAGTTTATCCACATCTATGGTTTAATATTTTTCTTTAAAAAGTCAATGGTATGTATAGATGGAGAAAATGTTTTATCGTTTTAGAGGGGAGATAATGATAATTATAGCTGACATTTATTGATCACTTGCCCTGTGCCTGCCACTCTGTTGTATGCTATAGCAGTCTACTTTGATCTGAATCCACCTGACAGATCTCTTGGGGCTTCCCAGGTGGTGCTAGTGGTTAAGAATGCCTGCCAATGCAGGAGACATAAGAGACCCAGGTTTGATCCCTGGGTTGGGAAGATCCTCTGGAGGAGGGCTTGGTGATCCACTCCAATATTTTTACCTGGAGAATCTCGTGGACAGAGGAACCTGGAAAGCTCATCTCTAGGATGGCACAGAGTCAGACACAGCGGAAGCAACTTAGTAAAACAGACCTATAAATTAGGTGTCATCTTTCTCATTTTCTAGAAGGGAAAACTTAGATTTAGAAAGTTTAGGGAATTACTTCCAAGTTTTCCAGCAAAAGAACAGTAGAATTAGAATTCAAATGCAAATTACTGGATCAGAAGGTTTGACCTTAACAGTTTCATCACATTCCCTTCCAAAGATTGAATTGTACATGTAGTTGCTTTGCAATATCTGAGATTATGTGGATTCAACCTTAGTCAACTTGGGAATGTTTTATTATTTTGCTGACTAAGGTCCATCTAGTCAAGGGTATGCTTTTTCCTGTGGTCATGTATGGATGTGAAAGTAGGACTGTGAAGAAGGCTGAGCACCGAAGTACTGATGTTTTTGAACTGTGGTGCTGGAGAAGACTCTTGAGAGTCCCTTGGACTGCAAGGAGATCCAACCAGTCCATTCTAAAGGAGATCAGCCCTGGGATTTCTTTGGAAGGAATGATGCTAAAGCTGAAACTCCAGTACTTTGGCCACCTCATGCGAAGAGTTGACTCACTGGAAAAGACTCTGATGCTAGGAGGGATTGGGGGCAGGAGGAGAAGGGCAGAGAATGAGATGGCTGGATGACATCATGGACTTGATGGACATGAATCTGAGTGAACTCCAAGAAATGGTGATGAACAGGGAGGCCTGGCGTGCTGCGATTCAGGGGGTCGCAAAGAGTCAGACACGACTGAGTGACTGAACTGAACTGAACATGGTGAAACATGCCATGAGAAACTATCTCCTTCTTTACTTAGAAATATGAAAAAAAATTCAAGATAGCATGGAAAAGAATCTATTTTTAAAAAGTTATCTTCAAAGAACTACTTACATGCTTAGAAGCGGAAAGTGTCAAAAGTATAATTTTGAACCATAATTTTTCTGGGTGAGTGGTGAGGAATAGCCACATTCCTCTCTTAAATAGAACAGAATACCCAAGAAATGATAGAAATGTTCTTAGTTTTTTGCTCTCTTTATAATTTTTGTCTCTACTTTGAACTTTTCCATTCCTTTCCGTGAAAACTTTAAGATCCATTAAAAAGTACCTGATATTGTAAGCACTTAGCAGTTATAAAAAGTGAAATTATCTCATTTACAGTTTACTCGGGTGCTCCTAGTTGATGGACAGCATTTTTTTTTCTTTCTATGCCGCTTGGAGCCACTTCAATTCGCTGTTTTTCTTGTGATAGTGTCAGGCGCACAGCATAGATACGCAGGTATACATTCGTATGCATGTATACCTCAGGAAGGAAGAGTCTCACTTAGTTTATATGAATAAACTGCTATGATTTTTATGATGCTAATATATTCCCACAATTCCTTTGTGATATATTTCAAACTTTAGCTCTTTATTGTACTTGAAAAGTGAAAGTGTTACTCACTAGTGACCCTCACTGGACTGTAGCCTGCCAAGCACCTTTGTCCATGGGATTCTGCATTCATACCGTGGAAGCTGCATTATTATTCTCAAATATCTACATGTTAATAACCACTGATAAATATCTAATGTGTTTTAAAAAAAAGGTAAGTTGAGGCATTGTCAGAATTACCAAACTTAAAATCAATTTTCACTTCTCTGGCAACACGGCTGTCAGTTTCTTTTTTTGTCTCAAGGGCATTTGGTTTGCATGAAAGATCCAAGATTCTGCCTACCTCACCTGTTCTTCATCATTCTATGGTGATGATGGGAAGAGGAGAGAGCAAGTATCCACACAGCCACAACTCTTTGTCACACACTGTAAAAGATGAAATGAAGATTAGCAATTGACTATCAGGACTAATGTGAAACAGTACAGAATAACTATTAACACTAAAGAGCCCTTTGCAAAAAGTGCGGGGATTCTGTTTGCATATAAGAATTTTAGGTAGCTAAATTTCATTAATGGACAGTGAGTTACAGGTTTCATTACACTTATAAATCTTGCAAGTTTTAATTTCATAACTTAGGAGGATACTAGTAGAGTTTTTTAAATGGTATAAAATAAATATCTATTCTCTGTGTCATTTTCTTATACGATATGAAAGGGACTTTTAAATTTTTTGCCAGTTAAATTCATCCAGCCAACCTCAGGGTGCATTTTCTGAAGCATGGAAATTTCAGGATTATGGGAGAATTGATTATGAATCATTGACATCTAGTAAGCAACATGCTTTTGACTGTGTGGATCACAATAAACTGTGGAAAATTCTGAAAGCGATGGGAATACCAGACCACTTTACCTGCCCCTTGAGAAACTTATATGCAGGTTAGGAAGCAACAGTTAGAACAGGACATGGAAAAACACACTGGTTTCAAATAGGAAAAGGAATATGTCAAGGCTGTATACTGTCATCTTGCTTCTTTAACTTCTATGCAGAGTACATCATGAGAAATGCTGGGCTAGAAGAAGCACAAGCTGGAATCAAGATTGCCAGGAAAAATATCAATAACTTCAGATATGCAGATGACACCACCCTTATGGCAGAAAGTGAAAAGCCTCTTGATGAAAGTGAAAGAGGAGAGTGAAAAAGTTAGCTTAAAGCTCAACATTCAGAAAATGAAGATCATTACATCCGGTCCCATCACTTCATGGGAAATACATGGGGAAACAGTGGAAACAGTGGCAGACGTTGTTTTCGGGGGCTCCAAAATTACTGCAGATGCTGACTGCAGTCATAAAATTAAGACACTCCTTGGAAGGAAAGTTATGACCAACCTAGATAGCATATTGAAAAGCAGAGGAATTACTTTGCCAACAAAGGTCCATCTAGTCAAGGCTATGGTTTTTCCAATGGGCATGTATGGATGTGAGAGTTGAACTGTGAAAAAAGCTGAGTGGCAAAGAACTGATGCTTTTGAACTGTGGTGTTGGAGAAGACTCTTAGAGTCCCTTGGACTGCAAGGAGATCCAATCAGTCCATTCTAAAGGAAATCAGCCCTGGGTGTTCTTTGGAAAGAATGATACTAAAGATGAAACTCCAGTACTTTGGCTACCTCATCAAAAAGTTGACTCATTGGAAAAGATCCTGATGCTGAGAGGGATTGAGGGCAGGAAGAAAAGGGGACAACAGAGGATGAGATGACTGGAGTGCATCACCGACTCAGTGGACATGAGTTTGAGTGAACTCTGGGAGTTGGTGATGGACAGGGAGGCTTGGAGTGCTGTGATTCATGGGGTCGCAAAGAGTTGAACATGACTGAGTGACTGAATTGAACTGAAGCAATATGAAGACATTGGATTTCATGGAGAATTTTAAAAAGACAAGGGAAAAAGGGAAAAAGAAATTGAAAAAAATATTTATGTTTTTCTAAGTAAGATATGTTAACACAACCCTTGTCTCTTTTCACTGCAATAATTACAAGTTGAAAAAAAAATAGAGAAACTTATCAACTCAAATCTGAGTTCCTTATGAAAAGCAGAAAATTTAACATTGGATAAGACCCTGATGCTGGGAAAGATTGAAGACAAAAGGAAAAGGGGGACAAAGAGGATGAAATGGCTGGATGGCATCAGTCACTCAATGGACATGAGCTTGAACAAACTCAGGGAGACCGTGAAGGACAGGGAGGCCTGGAGTGCTGAAGTCTATGGGGTCACAAAGAGTCGGACACGACTTAGCGACTGAACAACAACTTTAATCAGATTTTGATACACAATTCTTTCTCCTCCAAACTGCTTTTTAAAAAATAATCCTTAGAATGCAGACGCTACCAATTAACATTACTAACAACAAAATAAGAACAGCAAAAAACACTGTATTATCATGACCGACTGAATTTTGACTTATAAATTCAATCAAAAATACTGATTAGTATCTTCAAATCAGTAAACCAGGATCGATTTGTATTCTTTTTATACATTATGTAAGTGTGATTGACTCAAATGCTCTTATTCACAGGAAAAAGACATATGGATGACCATTACTAAAAATTGGATTTAAAGAATAACTCTATTTCTGTTAATAAATAGAAAGGTAAGTTTAAAAATCAAGCTAATAACATTCATGAGATATGTTGACAATGAGTACATTATGAATAATTATGACCCTTTTATTAATAATAAAGTGAAGGAGCAGAGACATTACTTTGCCGACTAAGGTCCGTCTAACCAAAGCTATGGTTTTTCCAGTAGTCACGTATGGATGTGAGAGCTGGACTGTGAAGAAGGCTGAGAGCCAAAGAATTGATGCTTTTCAACTGTGATGTTGGAGAAGACTCTTGAGAGTTCCTTGGACTGCAAGGAGATCCAACCAATCCATTCTGAAGATCAGCCCTGGGATTTCTTTGGAAGTGAAAGTGAAGTCGCTCAGTCGTGTACAACTCTTTGCAACCCCATAGACTATAGCCTACCAGGCTCCTCTGTCCATGGGATTTTCCAGGCAAGAGTACAGGAGTGAGTTGCCATTTCCTTGTCCAGAAGATCTTCCCGACGCAGGGATCGAACCGCATTGTAGGCACACGCTTTACCGTCTGAGCCACCAGGGAAGGAATAATGCTAAAGCTGAAACTCCAGTAGTTTGGCCACCTCATGTGAAGAGCTGACTCATTGGAAAAGACTCTGATGCTGGGAGGGCTTGGGGGCAGGAGAAGGGGACGACCGAGGATGAGATGGCTGGATGGCATCACTGACTCAATGGACTGCTCCGGAAGTTGGTGATGGACAGGGAGGCCTGGCATGCTGTGATTCATGGGGTCGCAAAGAGTCGGACACGACTGAGAGACTGAACTCAACTGAACTGAAGAAGCATGAGTAATGCCTGTTATCAAAGAAAAGAATTAGATTCAGTTCTGAGAACATGAGGATTGCCACTGAATATAGTCCAAAATTTTATATATTAAAATTTTTCTGAAAAAGAAAGGAGGAAGGAAAGATAGAGAGAGAGAGAGAGAGAGAAAGAGAGAGAGAGAGAGAGAGAAAAGAAGGTTCCCTGAACAAATGTTTCTGTCTACTTTTTGTTTTATGTACTAGTTCTTTCAAATATCAAGGTTACTGCTTTCTTTCTCCAATATTTATGGAAAACTCATACAGTTCTAGCTGCAAAGCTGTAAAGATTTGAAAACACAATATAAAACTTTCCTTGTTTTTGTATCACTAAGACACAGACACAAAGAGTCAGCTTATTAGAGTAGCGAGTTCTACAGTGCTGAGAGTTAGAATACATCTGCATTAGTCTAATGAAAGATAAATAAAAGAGATATATCATGTAAATTTACAAAAACTAGGGATAAAATAAGGTACTGACATTCCCAGAATAGGCAAAACAGAATTTCAGTCCTAAAGTCTATTAGGTATCTGTCCTAGCAGTTGGAATCCTTTGGAATCATGAAAATATACTTTAGCAGATAACCTGGAGGAAAGTAGCTTTTTATCTCATAAAGCATTTTAACAGTTTAATTAGAGGAGTAGATGTCAGAGGGAGGCTCTGATTGGCAGTGTCTTTTTCTCTATGGACTTTTTGTACCAGAAACTAAGAAGTTTATTTCTGTGGACTGTTCATGGTACTTGATGACAATAAAGGTTTCAATTTTTTCCTACTTTTTCCAATCCAGCTTGAGAAAATTTAATCAAATTTCTTTGCTCATCCAGGCACAACTATAAATAGGAAAATATATAAATACCATTTCATTTTTAAATTTTTCCCAGGTGAAATAGTTGTTTTATTTTTTTTTTTCCAGTACTCATGCACAAATGTGAGAGTTGGACCATAAAGAAGGCTAAACACCAAAGAATTGATGCTTTCAAGTGGTGGTGCTGGAGAAGACTTTTGAGAATTCCTTGGATGGCAAAGAGATCAAGCCAGTCAATCCTAAAGGAAATCAATCCTGAATGTTCATTGGAAGGACTGATACTAAAGCTGAAGTTCCTTACTTTGGCCACCTGATGTGAAGAGCTGACTCTTGGAAAAGACCGTGATGCTGGGAAAGATAGAAGGCAGGGGGAGGAGGGGGCGACAGAGGACGAGATGATTGGATGGCATCACTGAGTCAATGGACGTGAGTCTGAGCAAGCTCCAGGAGACAGCGAAGGACAGAGAAACCTGGCGTGTTGCAGTCCATGGGGTTGCAAAGGGTTGGACGCCAGTTAGCAACTGAACAACAAGAATTATGGCAGTACAACATGAAACTTCTCCTCTATTGATATAAAAGTTTTAGCAAGTAAATAGTTATCATAAGATTAAGTAAACCTGGTTCAATAGGAAATGTGATGTCAGGATTAAAATTTAACACCTATGTTTCAGTATCTTCAAAACTGGTAAACTCTTTTTAGATGTTCCTTAAGTAATAAAAGCACAAGCATGCTTTCACAGAGCACTTTTCTTTCATATTCTCCCTGTAGAAAAAAAATTGTTACCAATATTTTTCTGCATTATTTCCTAACAGACAATCTAAATCATCAAAATAGTGTTCTTGAAAGAACCGTGTGATGTCCAGAGAGACTTATGACGCTCTCTATGTCTGATTTAAGCACTCTTGAGCAATAAGAATATGAATAAAACTACTAAAATCTTTGTGTTTCAGTTTGAATCTCTAAACTCATGAATTTCAAGTGATATGAAATTGGCCCAAATAACACCATGGCTAGTAAATGGAACTCTCCTTCACCTTTGGAAGTACAATAATGTTTTGCATATTCCTTAAAAAAAAAAACACTGCTAAAAAGAAGCAGAAAAATATGACCCCAAATCCCTCATTTTTACTCACAATAAACAACTCTAATGGATGTTTGTACTTAATCCTAAATACCTGTGTACTTTGTTATATTTTAATCCTAAGAAACACCATCTTAACAGAGAAGCAGACACAGGAACTTGGAAAGGACACGTCAACCTGTGTTAATGGCCGATAACCACTGTCGGTTTCCATTCATTTGATGGTGTGTATGTTGTACAACAATTTGAAATAATGAGCAAATTTTAATTCAGTGTCAGTCATATTGATCTATCTATAGAGAAGTCAAATTTAATGTTCTTTGTGGGCATAATTATGTTCACTTAAGAAAGAAAGAAAAGCAGTGACATCTGGCCAATAAACATTAAACAGGTAAGTTATAGGCGTCTAATCAACACCAACCTCAGTTTATCATAAATAAAATGAAGGATTATTAAATCAACATCTCCGCTCATTATTTGGCATGTTAATGGTATGTTATACTTTTGAGACTGGAGAGGAATACTCTCAATGTGAAAAAGGGGTGAAGCAAAACTAAATAACAGAGAAGGAAATTTGGAATCAGAAGGGATCTTTGACCCCTGGGATTTACTTGGTAAATCAGTAACCATCTATTCATTCACTCTACCACTTTGTCCCCTGACTTTAAAATATGCTGAGAGAACTTTTTACTAGGAAAAATATATTTTTAAAGACTTTTTCCCATTGAGCATAGAGTAAAAGAGAGAAATGCTAAGTCATTATGACATTTTAGTTGCAAGGTCTACATTCTGGAGTATACAATTTTATTCTTGGGAATTTTTTTCTCTGTATTTCTTTCTCCCTATAGCCCACAAAAAGAGCTTAGACAGAATGAATGAATAAATCGATGTTTAAGCAAGGCATTTACATACACACACAAAATCATTATTATAGAAATTATCTAAAAATTGAAAAGGGAAAATAAGTGCTGAGTTTTTCTCTATGATCTGCACATTTCATGAATAATAAGTTTGGAATAATCTAAGCACTTTATAAACTCCCTTTGTTCCGGGGCAAGAGGCCTGTCTCCATAATGCACTGTATATATAGCCTAGCAGGACCAGTACAGCTCCCTGGAAGATGAGGACAGTGTGGTACAAGGGTGATGAGGCTAAGCTTGAGATGACAACGGTCCTAATGAATTGTGGACTATATTTCATCTAAGGAAAAAAAAATAAAATCCTCACTGAATAAATTTTGAAAATGATTTTCTGAAAAAGTAAAAATCCTTTGTGTGTATATGATTCTTAAGTTAAATCCCCATTCTGTAAATACACGCATGTTTTGCTGAAGTTTGTGGAGTGAACCACAGTGTGCATCAAAGTCAAGAAAAAGTTAAGGACTAAATTGTTGAAATTTTAAAAGTACTTAATCCAGGAAAATAAAGACACTGAACTTTAGAAAATTTGGTTCTGCGGGTTTCATGAGTGAAATGAAGCAGAATTTGCCAGTGACAGAATATTTCGCAACAGAGTACTGAATGAGCTAAAAATACTTATTATTTTTATAATGCATTATAATTACATATCTGTTTCATACACATTGTTTCATTAATGCAATATCACAGTTAGGTGTTTGTTCGCCTTTTTAATCTCTAAAGATGGGAAAGATTGAGGCTTTATCATTTTTGTTACAAAATGGGATACTTTGAAGATACTTGGTTTAGAATTTTTGTCTTAAGTATGCTGTAAATCTAGATGATATTCTATTCTGCTTCTGCAGAAACACTCGTGATATAGAGGCACATGTAGACTTATGGTTACAAGAATGTATCCGTGTTCATCTTCATTATCGATTAGCTATTTTCCTTTTGACTCTGAGTTTTAACCCTTCATCATAAAACTCAGGAATAAAATAACTACATAAAACAAATTTAAATGATATCAGATACTGCAAGATCTGTGAGCATATACTGCATATTTTGGAATAATTTATAAAGTTAAAATATGCTTCTAAAAGTTCTGTTAAAAGAAGAAGAGAACATGAATTCTCCAAGAAATTGATTAGACCATCAGGATGGATTCCATTATTCTTTTACAGCTCCATTCATTTCTGTGGCTCTCAGAAGTTGAACTTCAGTGGTCTTTTCTGATTTCTGATTTCCCTTCCCTAAAATGATCAATGTATTATATCAATCACACAAAAACCTGTAGCCCTCCAAAACTTCCCATTCTGAACTCTCATCAATTTTATGATCAGCAGATGCTACTACATAACGGATTTTTTTTTTCTCAGAAGTGGTTGTTGTTCAGTTTTGTCAGATTTCTGTTAACTAACAGACTTATCCAACCAGTAGGATTCAACCAGTCCATCCTAAAGGAGAGGTCAGAATTCACCAGTAACTTTCCTGACTACAACTTCGACTTAGAGGGTAGGAAACCGGTGGACTACGTTTCTCGACTGAGTAAACTTTTCTGGGACTACGACCCTTTCTAACTTCCGTCCTCCTCTTCCCCTGCTGTCTCCTACTCTACCGACCTACCGTAATGACTCGATACCTGTACTCAAACTCATTCGAGACCCTCAACAACTGCCTGTCCCTCCGGACCACACGACGTTAAGTACCCCGGTGTTTCTCAGTCTGTGTTGACTCGCTGACTTGACCTGACTTATCTGACTTCTATATTAGAAATTGGTGGTATAGGTTGTTCTTTTAGGCCACTTTCCCTGTTGCTTGTAGAAGAAACATGAAACAGAACCGCAAGTGACACACAAACATACGGACTTACTGTGGCGCCCCACCGAATCTCCCACCGCGAGCCCCATCAGCTGTTCCGCCCGCCATATGGCCCAGCCTGTCCTCCTGACACCCACTGGAGACTAGAGTTCTTGTTTCACGGTTTAAGACCTCAATCATTCTCCTACCTTCATTCTCAGTAACATCAGTGACCAACCAGTATCTTGCTCTCGCAGATCCTCCTATATATTTTTCATTCCTTATTCTCTAAAACCACACCACCAATCCTCAAGACAGCAATTGCAGCCCCCTGGTCTTCACATACACCCCTTTTATTTATTTATTTTTATTTTGTTGAGTGTAGTGTCCTCTCTGTTGTAATTCCTCTATGTAATCTCAATCAGAGGTACACAAACATTTTCTTTAAAAGGCCACATAGTAAATATTTCAGTTTTTGTGGGCCAACAGTTTCTACTACACGTACCTAACTCTATCATTGCTGTATCAAAGTACACATATATTTATCACTTCATGGGAAATAGATGGGGAAACAGTGGAAAAAGTGTCAGACTTTATTTTTTGGGGCTCCAAAATCACTGCAGATGGTGACTGCAGCCATGAAATTAAAAGGCGCTTACTCCTTGGAAGAAAAGTTATGACCTACCTAGATAGCATATTCAAAAGCAGAGACACTGCTTTGCCGAATAAGGCCCGTTTAGTCAAGGCTATGGTTTTTCCAGTGGTGGTGTATGGATGTGAGAGTTGGACTGTGAAGAAGGCTGAGCACCAAAGAATTGATGCTTTTGAACTGTGGTGTTGGAGAAGACTCTTGAGAGTCCCTTGGACTGCAAGGAGATCCAACCAGTCCATTATGAAGGAGATCAGCCCCGGGATTTCTTTGGAAGAAATGATGCTAAAGCTGAAACTCCAGTACTTTGGCCACATCATGAGAAGAGTTGACTCATTGGAAAAGACTCTGATGCTGGGAGAGATTGGGGGCAGGAGGAGAAGGGGATGACAGAGGATGAGATAGCTGAATGGCATCACTGACTCGATGAACGTGAGTCTGAGTGAACTCTGGGAGATGGTGATGGACAGGGAGGCCTGGCGTGCTGCGATTCACAGGGTCGCAAAGAGCTGGACACGACCGAGCGACTGAACTGAACTGAACTGAACTGAACTGAACTGAACCCTCCCATTAACAATTTTAAAATAGTCTCTTCTTTGAGGACCTCATGAAACTAAATATTCTGGGTTTGGTGAGCCTCATTAGCTCGTCTGCCTTTGTTAACTCTTTCCTCTGTAAATAGCTGCGGTATTTGGAAGTGACTTCAGGCTGGGTCCCAGGTTCTGTCTTCGGGTCTGCCCTTCACTTTGCTCTAGATAATCTCATTAACTCTTATGAATTTGGTGAAAGTCCCAAAACAATATTCTCCAGCCCTGCTATTACATTTAAGATTCACATTCATATCCCTAAAACTTTTGACATCTATACCTATCTGGCTTCTGGATATCTCAAAATTCTCATGGCAAAATTGACACTGTTAACATACCTTTTACACATATACACACATCAAACAGTAGAAACTACTGCAAAAGCAACTATCTGTCACTTTAGCCAAATCAAAATAAGACAAAAAAAGAAATTAATAAAATTGACATTTAAAAATATAAAATTTAAATTTGTATTTAAAGAAAGTGGTTTTATTTATGAAGCCCCTCTTTCTTCAAGCTCCTGTCACCTAGAAATAAATCTCATACCCATCCAATTTCATTCATCACTGCCCCATCCTATGGTAGCACCTTCATATATAACCAACACTGACCTTCCTATTTCCACTTTTGGTTATTTAGCATCATATTGTTGGAATGTATTTGTGAAGATACATTCTGTCCTAAAACGATGATCTGGATTTCAATATTTTTCTGTTTTTCTCCAAATACACTTATGAGACTATAAAGCTCAATGTTTGTTTTTGAAAACAAAGTCACTGTAACTATAAAATCTACTTAGTAGCCATACAATGAAAAAATAAATCCATAAAATGATGCAGTTATGTTGCTCATTTACACAAATTCCCTCTTCTAATATCCATAATCACCTCAGTGTGCTAATCATTTTATTTTTCTCCTGTTAAAGATTAAGAAATAAGCTCCCATTTGTAAACTACTTGTACAGCACACCAAGACCTCTGTCTCTTGGATCCATGATTTACTCACTGAAACTGAAAAGGGAGTCTGAGAGCAACGTCCATGTCATCATAAAGTAAAAGGAGGTGAAATGAAACACTTACACTGGGAATATGGGGCTGCCCGGGCGGCACTAGTGGTAAAGAATCCACCGCTCACTGCAGGTGCCACAAGCGATGTGAGCTTGATCTCTGGGTTGGGAAGATCCTCTGGAGTAAGGAATGGCAACACACTCCAGTATTCTTGCCTGGAAAATTCCATGGACAGAAGAGCCTGGTGGACCACTTCCACAGGGTCACAAAGAGAGCAGCGACACCTGAGCGACTGGGCACATACGAACATTAATAATACACATCTACACTTACTGGAGACTTCTTCAGAAATATAAAGAAAAATACAAATGGTAATGTAAAATGAGTCAACTCACTTTTCTCAGCTGAAAACTGAAATATATTTCAAGCTGAATCCAAACCAAAATTATGAAGCAAATAACTCTTTTACAGTCCTTATCAGCCTTCCAGTTCTTCATGAGATTTTTCCTCAGTGCGATTTATGCCTTGTATTTTTCTCCTCTCAAAATGTTTGCTCTAATCTACCCTAACATGGGATCATTCCAGACTCCCTTCTCCAAAACAGATTGAATTCACTCTGTATGTGTACATGTGTGTAAATTTACATTTTATTAACTCCAAATTCAATAGCTGAGATTTTCAAACAAGCTACTTTACCAGGGGAATAACTTTTATTATACCAGTTTTAAGGTATTAAAAATGATAGAATGGCTCTATATATGACTAATGGAAGCTTGTCAGTTATAACGATTCTTGTGAGCAGAGTTTTAAAGAAGTTCTATATGACCTTTTTAAATGTCTAGAATATTGGTTATGGGTACAATCATTTCTACCCTGGCACAGTCATTGATTTTTCAAGTATTCTGTTATGCTAATGTAGTATCTCTCTTGTTCTCTAAAGTTATTCTAAGAAGTACTTGAAACAGTGATGAACAAAATCAGTCTTCCATCAAGTACTCAGTAAGAGAACTTAAGAGAAAGATAGGGAAGGTAAAGGGTTCATGATTTCAAGATAAAAGAAACTATACTTTCCATCAGAACTGGAGCAAAATTCATTCCTAAAAGCAGATGATAATGAGATCTTGTGCTGAAAATCTGTAAGTTAAAAAGGCAATTAGCTTGTCTATCTTATTCACCTACAGGGGCAAAAACAATTCAGTTCTCACTGTTAAAATGGATTGCATAAATGGAGCAAAATTCATTCCTAAAAGCAGATGATAATGAGATCTTGTGCTGAAAATCTGTAAGTTAAAAAGGCAATTAGCTTGTCTATCTTATTCACCTACAGGGGCAAAAACAATTCAGTTCTCACTGTTAAAATGGATTGCAGTCATATTGAATTTGAAAACCTGACTTCTTAAATATTTATGAATTTCTAAACCCTGCACAAGAGTAGAAAAGAGGGCACATATAATTTAGAAAACTTTCATTCAGCTGAATGACTCAATCATAGAATCTTTATTTCATTTGAAACACGGGTTGAAATATAATATTTACTATCTCATTTACAAAAAATAGCAAAATAAAAACATCTAAAATGAAAAAGTTATATTATATCATTGTTTTAAAATAGAATGTAAGACCAATTTCTTGATTTATTCTCTCATTAGAAAAAACTCCAAATTAGAAATTCTCTTAGAGAAATGTGCTTTGTATCATGTATTCTTAAAGTCATTCTGACTGTCATATAGATGGTAGGATTCTCACACAGATCAGAGAGAACGTTTTGTGATGTAAACTCAAGGGAAACATGATTGTTTAATATTATTCATCCTTGAATAAACATGTTAGTCAATTACAAAAATTCATATGCTAGAATATTTAAAGAAACCATCTCCTCATGGGAAATACTGATACAAAGCCCTGCAAATGATGCGAGTTAGCCATAGCCAACCTAAATCCCTAATATTGTATTTGGGGATAAAGTTTGTATCCTCAAAGTTCATGCTTTGGGGATAAAGTTCGTATATTTTGTTGAAATCATATTGATCATTCAAATAGGTTTCTAAACTTATGGTCAACAAACACTTCCTGTAAAGATCTCATTAGTTAATATTTTCCACTTTGTAAGGCCATGTGATTTCTGCTGCAACTGTAAATTCTGCCACTGTTGTGAAAACAACATAGACAGTGCCCAAACAAATGAGCAACTGTGCTCCAGTAAAGGTTTATATACGAAAACAAGTAGTGGGTTAGTCCTGCTTAAGGCTACTGTTACCAGCTCAAGCTCGTACTGCTTACTACATGAAAAACCAAATCAATCAAGAAGCTTTGAGGCAGGAATGTTTATTTTATTTGGAAGATCCAGCAGACCAAGATGGTTTTCATCTGGATACTTTATGTGGAAAGCCAGCAGACCAATATAGTGGACTAGTATTGTGTCCCAAAGAAACATCTTACGGAGTTAGAATTCAGATTTCTTTTATATGAAAAGTCTTTCCTTGTGGCTCAGCTGGTAAAGAATCCACCTGCAGTGGGAGAGACCTGGGTTCCATCCCTGGGTTTGGAAGATCCCTTGGAGAAAGGAAAGGCTACCCACTCCAGTATTCTGGCCTGGAGAATCCCATGGACTATATAGTCCATAGGGTCGCAAAGAGTGGGACACAACTGAATGAATTTCACTTGTACCAAAAGGGAGAATTGTGGCTGGTGGTTGTAAACGTCTTGGTACTAGAATTCTTTGTCCTGGCAATTGTTCACATAGATCTGATCACAGTGTTCCTATAAAACCTCCAATAAGACAGTTATTATTTTCTGTTTTGCAACTTTTACTCTCCATATGAATAAAAAAAATTATACCTTAAAAGTCATGTCTGAAAGGCAGAGCTTTGATAATGAGCTACCATCCATATATCAGGCTATAGGAGTACAAGACCAGGATGACTAAGCACAGCAGCAGAGCACACGGGTTAGACCTAAGGAATAGATCCTGTATGGAGTCAGGTTTCTTCTCTATTACACCCCCGCTAGTTATTTTTTAAATGCATATACCTGCAAGGTTGGGAAAGAAAGAGCTTTTGTAAGCTTTGGTCAGCCGTATCTGTCACCTTGATTTCTGGATATGGAAAGAAACAGAAGAGAAGTTAATGAATGATAAAATAGCAATAAGTGTGTTGAAACAGGTTAGAGGCTAAATGACCAGTTATTTTTTCATCCAAAGTTTTCTTACTTAATTTCATCCTCTAGGATGATAATCTCACTTATCTTTGACTACCTAGCGTGATAGAGAACTCAGTACTTAGAGTGGCATGTAGATACTGGGTTCAAGTTTTGGACATTTCTAAATATTAAACACTTATCATGTAGAAATATTAAAGCTTGATTTCTAATGAGCACTGCTTTGAATTTTAGGCTTTTTCCTCTCTGGTGTGAGTTTCAACAGCACTTCTACTTCCCTATTTATTTAACTCCTACAAAGCAAACAAAGACATTTTTTTCTCTTTCTTTCTTTCTTTCTTTTTTTTTTTTTAGGTAGCCACCCATCTTTGTATTGAGGAGTTTATTATTTTTGGTGTAATGCCAATATCAAATTATTAACATTATAAACATTAAATTATAGAGAAGTTGGAAAATTTGAACTTTACGAGCAACACAGCTCACAGTATTTGGAAATAATTTGTGGTAAATGACTAATGATCTGGTACAGACGTTCCTACAATGATCCAGTTAAGAAATATATAAGCTAACTTTAAGTACTTAACATTTTTAACATTAAGGGCATATTATTGGGTAAATGTTTTTTAGGCATGTTTTGTGAAGATGATTCCCAATAGTTAAAATCTGTTTATTGAGCATTAATTATGCATTAGACCCTGTAATAGACATCAAGGGTAGAAAGATGTACTAGGGATGACTCACTCTCTAAGCTAAATTTCTTGACCTATTAATAAGTCTTAATTGCTCATGATAATTGTATACACATAATTGTGATCCTTTGGGAATATCCCTGCCCAGAGATTATTTCACAATGATAGCTTGCACATTTCTTTGTCACCTTTTTTCTCATATCACATTCTTTGTCACTTAAAAGATGCTTCTATTACAAATTTTACTTTTTTATAGAAACTACATTCTTCACTTGAGATAAACCTTTCTGACTTTCATCACTCAGTTGTGTCCAACTCTTTGGGACCCCATGGACTGTAGCTCACCAGGCTCTTCTGTCCATGGAATTCCCAGGCAAGAATATAGAAGTGGGTAGCCTATCCCTTCTCCAGAGGAATCTTCCTGACCCAGGATTCAAACCAGGGGTCTCCTGCAAGCAGCTGAGATACTTCAGAAGCTTTTCTTCACATTGCCTATATAATCAATTTTAAGCAAATCTAGTAAGATCAAATATTTTTCTAGAAGTCCCCACCCCACTTTGTCTGTAAAATCAAACAGAATTTAAAAATACTTTTTGCCAGGATTGACAGCTTGCAGCTCTGAATATACAATAAAATTTTACATTGGATGGTATAAATATTTTCATTTCTCTTTCTTGGAATTTTATTAATAGTCCTTCAACATCATCAGCTCTCAAATGCCTGTCTGATTTTCTAGATTTTGCTAATTTTATTTTGTTTACTCTCATGTCAAATTCAGAACTGATAGTGTCTGATGAATTGCTTGTGACTTACATTTATCATATAATGCTAATGGGCCAGAACTAAAGCATGACTAAAGAAGTTATGGAATCTAGAGTCAAAGAGGATATGTTTTGTCTACTCTTTCCTAAGTATGCAGAAAAAAGAAAAAAAAAAACACAAAGCAAA
Source organism: Madoqua kirkii (assembly GCA_006408675.1). NCBI lineage: Eukaryota > Metazoa > Chordata > Mammalia > Artiodactyla > Bovidae > Madoqua > Madoqua kirkii. The sequence continues at coordinate 1,401 of SJYC01129674.1, read as the reverse complement.
ACAACCAGACTGTGTTATCTTCAGAAATGAGAAGGAAGTATATGAGGGGGAGGTGAAGACATTAATATTGGGCAAAGATAAGCTGCCAAGTCAAAAATTTCGCGTTTTTAAAGTCTAACATTTCCAAAAATTTAAAAAGTGGAATACAGCTTATAAATTTTATTTCTTTTCACTATGAGAGGAAACAAAAATGACTATTTTTAGTTATTTAACTTGATGGCACTATAGGCATCATAGCTTTCTCTGCTTTGTAAAGGTTACTGTAAATGTGACGCTCATTACTGAGACAGTATAATGAAGTATTTTTTTTAAAAAGACTGTATATATTTAATTTTGCCTAAATTCATGCGTTTGGTTTCTCCTGTTTCTTAACATTTACTCCCTAGTTTTATAAAAAGTTGTTCCCATAATCAGTGAAAAGAGAACATATTTAAGGCAAAATAGCACCTTTTGGCACTTTCACACTTTTCCTTTACATACTGAATTCTGAAAGAGGAAAATGAAGATATTTTCAGATGAAATTTGTGCTCAAAAGAGAAGCCCTGCACTTCCTTTCCTTGTGTGTGTGTGTACATCTTTCATACGCAATTTCTTCATTTATTATGTTTTACTTAACCTGTACTGAGTGTGCTCTATTAAAGGAGAAATTCCATTCAGTAAAATTGGAAACTCTTTTCTATTCTAGTTTAAAATGTTCTCCGAGAGCCATAACATTCACCATTCACAGCTTTAAGTCTTATAAACCAGACGATAAAGCCTGCATGTGTTTGTCACAAATTCAGAGAAAATAGATCTTTCTCAGGAGGCACTGTAAAGAGCCATTCCTCAGTAGAAGGAACACATTTTCAACCCATTTGTACCACTTAGAGACATTCCTCTTTTTTTCTCCTTTTTGAAAGGAATCTCTAGCTGTGCCTCCTTACAGTGTGAAGCTGAAAGAGAGGGAGTGAACAAGACGGAGGGCTGAAGAGAGACGGAGATGCAGAATCAAAAGACAAAATGCTGTGCTGTTAGAAAAATAAAACGAAACAAATTACCCTTCCATAGTAGAACCAAACACTTTTAGAGCCTGTGGTGATTTTCAGCCTTGACTGCTACTATTCACACCAGCGGTATAAGCACGTGTGTTCCCAAACAGATACACATGCACAGACAAACCCTGCGTAACATCCACCAAGAGCTTACATTTACTCAAACCAGCCCAGATTTTGACCCATTTATGTTCATATATCAGAACTGAAGGATTTATTTATTTCTTGTCTTCATAAAAAGACTCCTTTCTCATTACAATAGAGTTTGTGCATTCTAGAAAGCATAATAAATCATACATGCACTGACATTTTTGTTGCTGGAGTGCTTTTTTTAAAAATTTTCCTCACAAGCTGTGAATGAAAGTAGCTG
>SJYC01129672.1:0-15577 GCA_006408675.1 Madoqua kirkii | reverse complement strand
AAGAAAATTGTCAAGACTATTGAAAAAAAAATTGCCCTTGGAAAGATATGTGAGACAAGACCTTAACACTGAGATATAGAAATGCAGCAGGAATAATGCATAATGGGCTCAGTAAACCAGTTTACACCAGAATTTTAACCACACAATTGGAACAAATAGTAAAGACCAGGAAATTCAACAAATTGCTAAACAAATATTAAGAGTATGAAGCGTGATTACCAACTTATGAATATTAATAGCTTGTGGAAGATAAGAGAAAACTAAGAGCCACTGATCTATCTAGTGACTGGAGTCCTCTTTGCTGATACATCGTGGGGTATTGAGTTTGCACCAAGGGCCACCACCACCCACTTGGTAGAGAGACATAATGAAGCTCGTGACAGTTTGAAAGAGTTGTTTAATAGGAAACCCTGTGAAAGAAGAAGTAAAACCAGGAATCACGTGCAAATGTGAGTGTGTGTGTGTGTGTGTGTGTGTGTGTGTAAGAATATGCAAGCAGTGAGGAAGCGCTCAAGTTCAGAGAGAAGTAGAGAATTGTTTCCAGAGATTCTTCTGAGTTGATTGAATCTGTGTTTCCTTTTGATGCCGATTTATCTTAAAAAACCTTGCTCAAACTTTTCAAAGTGTTAAGATGCTAGTCCCTGCTTCTTGCAGTGCTCCCAACACCAAAATGTTCTTAGATACCAGAGTAAATGTTTTAGGTGCTCAGCGATGTGTATGCATAAGCATTAGAGACTCTAATGGATGCTAGAAGATGCAAATGCAGTCTGGAAAATGCAGAATAAAAGATATGTTTTAGACCCCAGCTTTGTTTGCAGGTGTCAGTGAAAAAGGGTTGATTGCTTTGGTTTCTCTCCAGCACTAAGGTGAAAAAAGCAGTCTTCTGGACTTTCAAGAGATGGAGAACTCACTGAAAAATACAGGTAACTTCAAGGTCACCCAAAAACAAAGTAAGTTTTTCTAGTGGATTTGAAGTGAAAATATTATCAGAAAGAGGGTCAAGAGTGGACCATGAGGTGAGATGAGGAGAAATTTAAAGTTGCAAAGATGCTGCACTATTTATTGTATTTCAGAGTCAAGGTTTTTATTCTCAAAGCTCAAATTAATTAATATATTAAATAGCAAGTATGGGTGAATGATTTCCTGTCATAAAGAATAGAAAAGCAGGTAAAATACTAACTTTGTAGGGTAAAAAGCTGAAGAACACCACCTCATCCAGATGATTAAGTTCAACATAAATGTCATAAATTACACTGATCCTCTTGATAGGATACAATGAAAGGGAACACTACCTGTCTAGTGTTCCACCCAATAACTCATAATTCTGGTAATATTATGAGAAAAACTTCAGTCCAATTTGAGTAGAAAAATATCCTACAAAATATCTGACCAGTACTCCTCAAAACTTTGAAATCAGTGAAAACAAGCTAAGTTGAAGAAAGTTACAGTCATGAAGATAGCCAACATAAGTTGAATCATAGAAAAAGCAAGAGAATTCCATTAAAAAAATCTATTTCTGCTTCATGGTTTACTTTAAAGTCATTGACTGTGTGGATCACAACAAACTGGAAAATTTTTAAAGAGATGGCAATATCAAGCCTCTTTACCTGCCTTCTGCGAAACCTGTATGCACGTAAAAAACTAACAGAATCTGACATGGAACAATGGACTGGCTCTAGATTGAGAAAGGAGTACATCAAGGCTGTGCACTGTTACTCTGCTTATTTAACTTATATGCTGAATATATCATGTGGAATGCCAGGCTGGATGAAGCACAAACTTGAATCAAGATTGCTGGGAGAAATAGCAATAACCTCAGACATGCAGATGACAGCACTCTTAAGGCAGAAAGTGAAGAGGATCTAAAGAGCCACTTGATGAAGGGGAAAGGGGAAGAGTGAAAAAGGCAGCTTAAAACTCAACATTCAGAAAACTAAGATCATGGCATCCGAGCCCATCACTTCATGGCAAATAAATGGGAAGCAATGGAAACAGTGACAGACTTTTATCTTTGTGGTCTCCAAAAGCACTGCAGATGGTGAAATTAAAAGATGCTTGCACCTTGGAAGTAAAGCTATGACAAACCTAGACAGCATATTAAAAAGCAGAGACATTACTTCACCAACAAAGTCTGTCCAGTCAAGGCTATGGTTTTTCCAGTAGTCATGTATGGATGTGAGAGTTGGACTACAAAGAAAGCTGAGCACAGAATTGATTCTTTTGAACTGTGGTGCTGGAGAAGACTCTTGAGAGTTCCTTGGACCTCAAGGAGATCAAACCAGTCAATCCTAAAGGAAATCAGTTCTGAATATTCATTGGAAGGACTGATGTTGAAGCTGAAGTTCTAATACTTTGGCCACCTGATGAGAAGAACTGACTCATTAGAAAAGACCCTGATGCTGAGAAAGACCGAAGGCACAAGGAGAAGGGGACAACAGAGGATGAGATTGTTGGATGACATCACTGACTCAATGGATATGAGTCTGAGCAAGCTCCAGGATGTGTTGAAGAACAGTGAAGCCTGGCCTGATGCAGTCCATGGGGTCGCAAAGGATCTGACACAGAGCAACTGAATAGCTTCATGAAAATTGTAAGGGACACTAGATGTTGTGTGGTACGCTGGATGTGATCCAAAACAGAAAGCAGACACTGAGTTAATACAAAGGGATCCAAATAAATTACAAAATTTAGGTAATAATTATGTACCAGTATTGGTTGGTTCATCATAATAAATGTACATATCAATGCAAGATTGGGCTTTCCAGATGATGCTAATGGTTAAGAACCTGCCTGCCAATTCAGGAGATGTAAGAGCCGTGGGTTAGATTCCAGGGTTCTGAAGATCCCCTAGAGGAGGAAATGGCAACCCACTCCAGTATTTTTGCCTGGAGAATCCCTCAGACAGAGGAGTCTGGCAGTCTTCAGTCCACAGTGCTGCAGTCGGACATGACTGAAACTACTTAAAATACGATGACTTATAAGAGTAAAAGCTGGGCTTAAAGTATATGAAAGCTCTCAGTACTCTCTTCACATTTTTTTCTATACATTTAAAAATGTTCTTAAAAATGAATTCTGTTTTGAAAAGTCATTAGATAGTATAACTCATTTGAGATGGCTGAAAATCAAATGACTCATCAGAAATGATAATTTGGTTATCATGAGGCCTCATGCAGAATGCCGAACTTGTGAGCATTGTTAGGTAAAAAATAGACTGAGGAGATCCCAGGTTTAAGATTGCTGAGAGGATTTTAGAGGGGATGAACTACAAAAATAACACAGCGACCTATTTAAATATAATGTATATTTGTGTGTACCATAGTATGTTAGTTGCTTAGTCACATCCAACTCTTTGTAACCCCATGGACTGTAGCCCATCAGGGTCCTCTGTCCAAGAAATTCTCCAGACAAGAATATTGGAGTGGGTTGCCATTCCCTTCTCCAGAGGCTCTTCCCAACCCAGGGATGGAACCAGAGTCTCTTGCATTGGAGACTGTTTCTTTACCATCTGAGCAAGCAGGAAAATCCAATTAAATATAATACTACCCAATATAACATGAGTTTGAAATGTGCAGGTACACTAATACGCAAAATTTTTTTCAATAAATACTACAGTAGTACTACAAGGATCTTTGTGGTGATTGAACCTGTAAATGTGGAACCCCTGCCCTGGATGATGAAGGAGCCAGCTGAAAATGCTGTTCTTCCTTAGTGACTCAGATGGTAAGGAATCTGCCTACAGTGCAGGAAGCTCAGGTCCGATCCCTGGATGGGGAAGGTCCTCTGGAGCAAGGAACGGCAACCCACTCCAGTACTCTTGCCTGGAGAATTCCTTGGACAGAAGATCCTGGTGGGATACAGTCCATGGGATTACAAAGAGGCTGACATGACTGAGTGACTAACACTAACTGTGAATTTATATGAAGATTTTCAATAACATTTCTTTCCTAACCCACACATAATTCAAGGGTCAGCTGTAGTATCAACTTAGGTTTCTTTCAGACTACAGGTCCCCAACATCTCTTTTCTTAGCCTTTTTACTTTAGAAAACTTTAGATTCTTCCTCTGCCCCTTTAAGACTTAAAATTTTATTACCCAAGAATGCCTTCCCAAGGTCTTAACAACCATCCCTTGAAAACATAATCATCAACTGGAGGATAGACTGCCTCCTATTCTGGAGTCTTCATGTGTGGATGGGGTCTAACTGATTTCCTAATACGTTCCAATACTTTTTTTTTGCTAGTTCATACCAGTGGTTAAAGTCTCTCTGGCCTTTTGTTTCCATAGGGTACAGTTCAACGTGTCTTCATATTTGCAATAGTCCTAAATAAAACTTTCTTTGCCTATCTATCTGCTCTGGTTCAATTCTTCATTTAGAGAATATGAATAAGATTTTAAGAAGATATGATGAATAGTTGAGAGCAAAAGATACTGAATCTAGACTTAGATTCAGCTATAATTACATAACTGACTATGAATATCAAATAAAAGCATTTGGAACCGAAGGCAATGGCACCCCACTCCAGTACCCTTGCCTGAATATCCCATGGGGTCGCTGAGGGTCACACATGACTGAGCGACTTCACTTTCACTTTTCACTTTCATGTATTGGAGAAGGAAATGGCAATCCACTCCAGTGTTCTTGCCTGGAGAATCCCAGGGACGGGGGAGCCTGGTGGGCTGCCGTCTATGGGGTCACACAGAGTCAGACACGACTGAAATAACTTAGCAATAGCAGGAACAACTTTGAAAAAATTCATCAAGATCACATACTCAAAAAAGGAACCTTAAAGAGATGTTTCAGCAAAGCAAAAAAAAAAAATTTTTTTTTCAAGAACAAATGTAAATGTAAATTAGAGAAAAATAGTTAATTCTAAAATATTACTGATAATGCTTATAAAATGCTCTAACAGTTATATTAACCATAAAATAGATTAAATGTAATACAAAAGTATAAATGCAACCTCGGAAAATGTCAGGTAACTTTGAATGCACTTGAGAGATGAAGTAAGGAAACAGAAAATTGTTTTAATAGCATATTAATATGAGAATGATATTTAGGGAACATTTAATAATTGTATTTCTTAAAAATACAAGGTTGGCCTTATACAGACAATACAAGGGTAACAAAAAATTTTCAAAGCCTCAATTTTACAAAGGAATGACAGAGAATAAATGAAATGGAACAACCTATTAAGAAATTAAAATAAAGTAAACAATCTTTTGTTGAAAAGAAGAAAAAAGATAAAGAGAATTAGTAGAAAGTAGAAAAATACACCAGTAAGTAAAAGATAAAGCTCACAAAACACATTGGCAATAGGAATGAATAGCCAAGTCAGAGAGGGATTATAACTGTGACCAAATATATGAAAACATCTTTGCTCTAGTAATGTTGTACTTCAGTTGGTAAATTGTGTCCAACTGTTTGCAACCCCATGGACTGCAGGACGCCAGGCCTCCCTGTCCATCATCAAATCCTAGAGCTTACTCAAACTCATGTGCATTGAGTTGGTGATGCCATTCAACCATCTCATCCTCTGTGATCCCCTTCTCCTCTGGCCTTCAATATTTCCCAGCATCAGGTCCTTTTCCAATGAGTCAGTTCTTTACATCAGGTGGCCAAAGTATTGGAGCTTCAGATACAGCATCAGTCCTTCCAATGAATATTCAGGACTGATTTCCTTTAGGATTAACTGGTTTGATGACCTTGCAGTCCAAGGAACACTCAAGAGTCTTCTTCAACACCACAGTTCAGAAGCATCAGTTCTTTTCTGCTCAGCTTTCTTTATACTCCACCTCTTACATTCATACATGATTACTGGAAACTCAAAGCTTTGACTAAACAGACCTCTGTTGGCAAAGTGATATCTCTGCTTTTTAAAGTGCTGTCTAGGTTGGTCACAGCTTTTCTCCCAAGGAGCAAGCGTCTTTTAATTTAATGGGTGCATGCACCATCTGCAGTGATTTGGAGGCTCAAAAATATGAAGTCTCTCACAGTTTCCATTGTTTACCTATCTATTTACCATGAAATTGTGGGACCAGATGCCATGATCTTAGTTTTGTGAATGTTGAGTTTTAAGCTATCTTTTCCACTCTCCTCTTTCACTTTCATCAAGAGGCTCTTTAATTCTTTACTTTCTGCCATAAGGGTTGTGTTATGTTATCTGCATATCTGAGATTATTGATATTTCTCCCAGCAATCTTGATTCCCGCTTATGCTTCATCCAGCCCAGGGTTTTTCATGATGTACTCTGCATATAAGTTAAATAAGCAGGATTACAATATACAGCCTTGACATATTCTTTTTCCTATTTGGAACCAGTCTGTTGTTCAATATTCATTTCTAACTGTTGCTTCTTGACCTGCATATAGGTTTCTCAGGAGGCAGGTAAGGTGGTCTGGTTTTCCATTTCTTGAAGAATTTTCTCTTGAAGAATGGTTTAGTAGGGAAAACCACTAGACCATTCAAGTATAATCTAAATCAAATCCCTTATGATTATACAGTGGAAGTGATAAAAAGATTCAAGGGAATAGATCTGATAGACAGAGTACCTGAAGAACTATTGATGGAGGTTCATGGCATTGTACAGGAGGCAGTGATCAATACCATCCCCAAGGAGGGGTGAAATGCAAAAAGGCAAAATGGTTGTTGAGGAGGCCTTACAAATAGCTGTGAAAAGAAGAGAAGTGGACAGCAAAGAAGGAAAGCTATACCTATTTAAATGCAAAGTTCCAAAGAATAGCAAGGAAAGATAAGTAAGCCTTCCTCAGTGATCGTGCAAAGAAATAGAGGAAAACAATAGAATAGAAAAGACTAGAGATCTCTTCAAGAAAATTAGAGACACCAAGGAAATATTTCATGCAAAAATGGGCACAATAAAGGACAGAAATGTTATGTACCTAACAGAAGCAAAAGATATTAAGCAGAGGCAGCAAGAATACACAGAAGAACTATACAAACAAGATTTTCATGACTCTAATAATCACCATGGTGTGATCACTCACCTAGAGCCAGACATCCTTGAATGTGAAGTCAAGTGAGCCTTAGGAAACATCAAGAGAACAAAGCTAGTGGATGTGATGAAATTCCAGTTGAGCTCTTTCAAATGCTAAAAAAAATGATGCTGTGAAAGTGCTATATGCCAGCAAATTTGGAAACCTCAGCAGTGGCCACAGGACTGGAAAAGTCAATTTTCATTCCAATCCCAAAGAAAGGCAATGCCAAAGAGTGCTCAAACTACTGCACAATTGCAATCATTTCACATGCTAGCAAAGGAATTCTCAAAATTCTGCAAGTCAGGATTCAACAGTACGTGAACGATAAACTTCCAGATGTTCAAGATGGAATTAGGAAATGTAGAGGAACCACAGATCAAATTGGCAACATCCATTAAATCACTGAAAAAGCAAGAGAATTCCAGAAAAACATCCACTTCTGCTTTATTGACTATGCCAAAGTGTTTGACTGTGTGGATCACAATGAACTGTGAAAAATTCTTCAACAGATGAGAATACCAGAGCACCTTAGCTGCCTCCTGAGAAATCTGTATTCAGGTTGGGTAGCAACAGTTAGAATTGGACATGGAACACCAGACTGGTTCCAAATCTGGAAAGCAGTATTTCAAGGCGCATATTGTCACCCTGCTTATTTAACTTATATGCAAAGGACATCATGAGAAATGCTGAGCTGGATGAATCACAAACTGGAATCAAGACTGCCGGGAAAAATATCAATAATCTCAGAAATGCAGTTGATACCACCCTTATGGCAGAAAAAGAAGAGGAACTAAAGAGCCTCTTGATGAATAGGAAAGAGGAGAGTGAAGAAATTGGCTTAAAACTCAACATTCAGAATATTAAAATCATGGCATCCAATCCCATCACTTCATGGGAAATAGATGGGGAAATGATGGAAACAGTAACAGACTATTTTTTGGACTCCAAAATCACTGCAGATGGTACACACAGCCATGAGGCTAAAAGACACTTGATGGAAGAAAAATTATGACCAACCTAAACAGCATCTTAAAAAGCAGAGACATTCCTTTGCCAACAATGTCCCATCTAGTCAAAGCTATGTGTGTGTGTGTGTGTGTGTGTTTTTTTTTTCCAGTATTTATGTATGAATGTAAGGATTGGACTATAAAGAAAGCTGACCACTTCAGAATTGATGCTTTCGAACTATGGTGTTGGAGAAAACTCTTGACAGTCCCTTGGACTGCAAGGAGTTCCAACCAGTCCATCCTAAAGGAGATCAGTCCTGAATATTCATTGAAAGGACAGATACAGAAGCTGAAACTCAAGTACTTTAGCCACCCAATGCAAATACTCGACTCATTTTAAAAGACCCTGATGTTGTTAAAGATCAAAATTGGGAGGAGAAGGGGAAGACAAAGAATAAGATGATTGGATGGCATCACCGACTCTATGGACAAGAATTTCAGTCAGCTCTGGCAGTTGGTAGTGGACAGGGAAGCCTGGTGTGCTGCAGTCCATGAGGTCTCAAAGAGTCAGACAAGACTGAGTGACTGAACTGAGCTGAACTGAACTGAAGAACTTTCCATTCTTTGTTGTGATCCACACAGTCAAAGGCTTTTGCATAGTCAGTAAAGAAGTGGATATTTTTCTCAAACTCTTGCTTTTTCGATGAGTGAGTAAAGTCACTCAGTCATGTCCGACTCTTTGCAACCTCGTCGACTGCAGCCCACCAGGCTCCTCAGTCCATGGGATTCTCCAGGCAAGAATACTGGAGTGGGTTACCATTTCCTTCTGTAGGAGATCTTCCCGACCCAGGGATCGAACCGGAGTGTCCCGCATTGGAGGCAGACGCTTTAACCTCTGAGCCACCAGGGAAGTCTCCAGTGGATATTGGCAATTTGATCTCTTGTTCCTCTGCCTTTTCTAAATACAGCTTGAACATCTGGAAGTTCATGGTTCACATACTGTTGAAGCCTAACTTGGAGAATTTTGAGCATTACTTTGCTAATGTGTGAGATGAGGGCAATTGTAGGGTAGATTGAACACTCTTTGGCATTACCTTTCTTTGGGATTGGAATGAAAACTGACCTTTTCCAATCAAGAAAAGGAATCTAAGATGCAATACTTGGGCACAGTCTCAAAAATGACAGAATGATCTGTTTGTTTTCAAGGCAAACCATTCAGTATTGCAGTAATCCAATTCTATGCCTCAACCAGTAATGCTAAAGAAGCTGAAGTTGAACAGTTCTATGAACACCTAGAAAATCTTCTAGAACTAACACCCAATAAAGATGTCCTTTTCTTCATAGAGGACTGGAATGTAAAAGTAAGAAGACAATAGACCTAGAGTAACAGGCACATTTGGCCTTGGAGTACAAACTGAAGCATGATAAAGATTAACAGAGTTTTGCTAAGAGAATGCACTGGTCATAGCAAAGACCCTCTTCAAGCAACACAATAGAAAACCCAACACATGGACATCACCAGATGGTCAACACTGAGATTATATTGATTATATTCTTTGCAGCCAAAGATGAAGAAACTCTATACAGTCAGAAAAAAATAAGATTGGGAGCTGACTGTGGCTCAGATCGTAAACTCCATATTGCCAAATTCAGACTTAAATTGAAGCAAGTAGGGAAAACTGCTAGATCATTCAGTTATGACCTAAATCAAATCACTTATGATCATACAGTGGAAGTGACAAACAGAATCAGGAATTAGATCTGGTAGAGTACCTGAAAATCTATCTCCCAGAGTTTGCAAACTCATGTCCATTGAGTCAGTGAAAATAGCATATTAAAACAATGTCAACATTTGACAAAAGGTAAAAGTAAATAAAAGATCATTTTCTACTCTTGTTCATAAGTGACAGAATGACACATCCATGATTTTTCGAATGGTTGTAAACTGATATAAAATTTGTGCAAGACAATTTGTCAACATTATATCAAAATTTATATTGTGTCTATTCTATGTCCAGCAATTTCCTTTCTAGGGATCTATAATCTATCTCCCAGAGTTTGCAAACTCATGTCCATTGAGTCAGTGAAAATAGCATATTAAAACAATGTCAACATTTGACAAAAGGTAAAAGTAAATAAAAGATCATTTTCTACTCTTGTTCATAAGTGACAGAATGACACATCCATGATTTTTCGAATGGTTGTAAACTGATATAAAATTTGTGCAAGACAATTTGTCAACATTATATCAAAATTTATATTGTGTCTATTCTATGTCCCAGCAATTTCCTTTCTAGGGATCTAATATACAGAATTTTGTACACACCTGCACAAAATTATTGATATTGTTAGTCAGAGTATAAAAAATGGAAATCACCCAAAGTTTATTAATGAAAGCATCACCTTATTTCTTTTGTTTACCTATAAAATATGGCATAATACAGTTGCTATACATAATAAAATAAATCTTCAGCTTAATATGATGCAATTACTGTATGGTTGCTTTTTAAAGCAGAATGTATAACTAATTTTATATTTGGTTCTTATTTTTTAACAATTGTTCTTATTCATAGATATACACCCACAAAAGCACATGCACACAATCATATGTACATAGAAGGACAAAAAAGATTTACATCTCAATATCAAATGGTTGATATTGATTAATTGTGGTGAGATTTATATGTTTGGGAAAGCATTAAGAAGCAAGTCTTTTTACATATCATTTGAATTATTTTATGACACTAATATTTTTATGGCTAAAAGATGAAAAAAACTCTTTGCACAACAGTAAGCTCATTATAACAGAATGAGAAATTTGTGTATATGCACAGCATAAATGCTCTTGTGCTCTTTCTGCATAGATGGAAGGCATATTGACCTAAAGATGATTTCAAAGCTGTATTACGCATTATGTAAAACATTGTATAAATTAGTATAGAAATTTAGATGTCATATGAAGCATTGTTTTATGGGAAGTTACTTCTAAATTATCAGACTAAAGATAAAACTTTGGTTCATACAACATATAATAGTTCATCACTCCATGATTGAAGTTATTTTCAAAATGTGTTTCTCTCAAACAAGTTCATGTAATTCTGGATTTTTTTTTCTTTTAACTTATCTTTGCATAATGTTTATCTACTTTTGGGTTTTTTTTTGGCTAGAGAGTATCTCATGGATTCTTTATATACTTATGTTCTCACCTTTTACTTCAAAGGAAGAAAACGTAATGTTTCTTTCTTCAAACGTGTGAAAAACATAACATTACTTTGGACAAAGACCTTCTTCAGGTTTTCCACTTTGATTTCACACAAAGTGCTTGCTCATTGTTTTTGTCTGTTTATTAAGGTATAGTTGATGTGCAATATGTTACATGTGTACAATATAGTGTTTCACAATTTTTAAAGGATATACTCCATTTATAGTTATTATAGAATATTAGTAATATTCCCCAATATATACAATAGATTGTACAGTGCATTCTTGTAGCTTATTTTATACTTAATTGTTTGAAAGTTTTAGCCCTCTATCCCTTTATAGTGCCAACCTCCTCCCCTCTCCCTACTGGTAACCACTGTTTACTTCTCTATAACTGTGAGTCTGTTTATTTTTTGATGTTTTCACTAGTTTGTGTGCTTTATACATTCTACAAACAAGTGGTATCATGTGGTATTTCTCTTTCACTTTCAGGCATTTTACATAGCATAGTACCTGCTAAGTCTATCCATGTTGTTGCAAATGGCAAATTGTAATCTTTCTATGGCTGAGTAGTATTCCATTGTATGTATGTGTGTGTGTATATACATACATACATACATTATATTCTTTTTCAATTTTTAAATTACTTTTTAGATAAATTTATTTATTTTAATTGGATGTTAATTACTTTACAATATTGTTTTGTTTTTGCCACACTTCAATATGAATCTGCCACAGGTATACACATGTTCCCCATCCTGAACCTCCCTTCCTCCTCCCTCCCCATATCATCCCTCTGGGTCATCTCAGTGCACCAGCCCCAAGCATCCAGTATCATATATCGAACCTGGACTGATGATTCATTTCATATATGATATTATACATGTTTCAATGCCATGCTCCCAAATCATCCCACCCTCTCCCTCTCCCACAGAGTCCAAAGACTGTTCTATACATCTGTGTCTCTTTTGTTATATTCTTTATCTATAATTATATCTGTATATATCACATCTTCTTTATTCATTAATTTATTAATGGACAGTTAGTTTGCTCCCGTACCTTGGCAATTGCAAATAATGTTGCTAAGAACAATAAGGTGCATCTATTTTTTCAGCTTGGTATTTTCAGTGGAATTGCTAGGCCATGTGGTATTTCTATTTTTAATTTTTTGATAAACTTCTATACTGTAGTCCACAGTGGTTGCACTGATTTACATTCCACCAACAGTATTGCCCTCTTCTCTGTCCTCACCAATGTTTACTGTTTGTATTATTTTTGATGGGAGCGATTTGGTCAGGTGTGAGGTGCTTTGATTTGCATTTGACTGATGATTATTGCTCCTGAGCATCGTTTTATGTGAATATTGGCCATCTGTGTGTCCTCTTTGGAAAAATGTCTATTCAGGCCTCTGCTCATTTTTTAATTGGGATGCTTTGTTTATCAGTGTTGGGCTGTAAGAGCTGTTTATTTATTTGGTCTATATCATTTGCAAATATTTTCTCTTCAGTACATTTTCTTTTCATTTTATAGTTTCCCTTGTTATGTGAAAGCTTTTAAGTATAATTAGGACCAGATGGTTTCACAGGTGAATTCTATCAGACATGTAGCAAAGAGTCAACAATTATTCTTCCCAAACTCTGACAAAAAATAGCAGAGGAATTAACACTTACAAATTCATTCTATGAAGGCAGCATCACTTGATTCCTAAACCAGACAATGATTTCACAGAAACAGAAAATCATAGGTCAATGTCATTGATGAACACAGATGTAAAAATCCTTAACAAAGTATTAGCACACTAATCCAACAATACATTAAAAGGTCATACATCATGATCAAATGAAATTTATCCCAGGATAAAGGATTTTTCAATATTCACAATTCAATCAATTTAATATACCACGTTAACAAATTCAGGAGTAAAAATTACATAACATCTCAATAGATGCAGAAAAATCTTTTGGCAAAATTCAACATCTATGTATGGTAAAAACTCTCCAGAAAGTGGTCATACAGCTAACATACCTCAACATAATAAAGGCCATATATGTCAAACCCACAGCTAACATCATGCTCAATAGAAAAAAATGAAAGCATTTGCTCTAAAATCAGTAATAAAACAAGAATGCCCACTCTTGCTCTTTGTTTGAATTTTACTTCATTCACAGCATAAAAGATTGAAGCTTAAAAAGAAAAGAAAATTTCTCTTCTTTCCCCCTTGGAATTGCTTTTGGGATCCCGTGTGTCTTTTATGGAATTTGAGAATATGAGTCAAAATTCAAAACACCACACTTTCTTGTGCTCTTAGCAAAACTCTCACCAGAAGTATTTGAAGCTTTGACAATGGGAAGCTACCCATTTATACTGTCAGCCTTATTGAGAAAAATGAAAAAAAAAAAAAGCCTTTATTCAAGGAAGAAACTATATTTGCCCCCGAACATTATTTTTATTCTTTATCCAAAAGTGTTAAGTCTAATGTGTCCTCTTATGTCTACACCTATGAGAATATAGTTTTATCTGTTAACTCCCTCAGAAAGAAGCCAACTGCAAGGTTATATGCAGACAGCCACTAACCGCAGGCCAAGGAATTCTAAGGTACAAACTATGTGGTGGGAAAATTACAGGTGTTCAATGTTGATAAATATTCAGTCCCAGGGGCTTCCGTCTCTACCTCCTAGAGA
This sequence comes from Madoqua kirkii, assembly GCA_006408675.1. Lineage (NCBI taxonomy): Eukaryota > Metazoa > Chordata > Mammalia > Artiodactyla > Bovidae > Madoqua > Madoqua kirkii. The sequence continues at coordinate 1,755 of SJYC01129672.1, read as the reverse complement.
AACAGGTTGGGTTTTTTTTTTTTTTTGTAATTCCAAATTGTTTCTAAAACCATCAGAGGTAGGATTGTTGCCAAATATTAAAAAAATGGTTAAAGTAACATTGTGAGAAACATTTTTTTAAATTTATTTATTTCAGCTGGAGGATGACTGCAATATCATGATGGCCTTGGCCCTACGTCAGTATTATTGGCCACTGGCATACCGTCCCCTTCATCCTGTAAATTCCCATCACCCTCCCCACCCCATTCCTCCAGGTCATCACAGAGCACTGGCTGCGTGCCCTGCATCAAGCATCATACCCCCACTGACTACCTATTTTTTTAAGTATAAAAGATAAAAGAAAAATTTTTCTCAACACTTTCCTAAGGGAACAATTATTAATGGTTTAGTACGAAAAATCATAGATTTCTACTTAGGCTCAGACAGATGGGCAGATTGACAATCACAAACATAGAGTAGCAATACTAGTGATCAGAACTTACACACAGCCAAGGGAGCAGGGAAAGGTGATCTGAAAATCCTGTAAAACCAATCTGTAGGGTGAAAACAAGAGCTCTTTCCCAGTCTGCATTTGGAACAAGCTGCTGAAAATATTATAGATTGTTTATTTGAGAATCTTAAAGGCTCAAGAGAAAACATTCACATGGAGTTAGTGTCATTTTTTGTGGCTGTCAATGGAATAAAGAAAGTCCTTTTTTTGGGCGGGAGGAGGGTGTTAGTTCTAGAAGGTCTTGTAGGTCTTTACAGAACCATTCAGCTTTAGCTTCTTTGGCACAATCATATATGGATATGAGAGTTGGACCATAAAGAATGCTGAGCATCAAAGAATTGATGATTTTGAGCTGTGGTGTTGGAGAAGACTATTGAGAGTCCCTTTGACTGCAAGGAGATCTAACCAGTCCATTCTGGTGCTGCTGCTGCTGCTAAGTCACTTCAGTCATGTCCAACTCTGTGCGACCCCATAGACGGCAGCCCACCAGGCTCCCCCGTCCCTGGGATTCTCCAGGCAAGAACACTGGAGTGGGTTGTCATTTCCTTCTCCAATGCATGAAAGAGAAAAGTGAAAGTGAAGTCACTCAGTCGTGTCCAACTCTTAGCGAACCCATGGACTGCAGCCTACCAGGTTCCTCCGTCCATGGGATTTTCCAGGTAAGAGTCCAGTGCATTCTAAAGGAGATCAATCCTGAATATTCATTGGAAGGACTGATGTTGAAGCTGAAACTCAAATACTTTGGCCACCTGATGTGAAGAGCCAACTCATTAGAAAAGACTCTGATGCTGGGAAGGATTGAAAGCAGGAGGAGAAATGGACAATAGAGGATGGGATGGTTGGATGGCATCACCAACTTAATGGACATGAGTTTGAGTAAACTCCAGGAGTTGGTGTTGGACAGGAAGGCCTGATGTGCTGCAGTCTATGGCGTCACAAAGAGTCAGACTTGACTGAGCAACTGAATGACAACAAATGAAAATAAAAAAAAGTATTGCTTCACACTCCACTTAAATCTAGTAGACAACTTTGCCTAAACTCCCTGAGATACCGATAAACTTACATTGACTTATGGTTAATTATGAGAATTAAATATCCCACAATATTTGAAGAAATTCTTCACTTGAAAATCATAAAATTAACAGAGAATGAGACTACAGGGGAAACAAATAAAGAAGAAAATATCCAGTCAATACATTTGTAATCAATATTTTCAAAGACTAACAAGAAAAGTGTACCCATTTTTAAAATCAAATTGAGATGTG
>SJYC01129668.1:0-16670 GCA_006408675.1 Madoqua kirkii | reverse complement strand
TTTGAGCATTCTTTGGCATTGCCTTCCTTTGGGATTGGAATGAAAACTGACCTTTTCCAGTCCTGTGGCCACTACTGAGTTTTCCAAATTTTCTGGTATATTGAGTGTAGCACTTTCACAGCATCATCTTTCAGGACTTGAAACAGCTCCACTGGAATTCCATCACCTCCACTAGCTTTGTTTGTAGTGATGCTTTCTAAGGCCCCCTTGACTTCACATTCCAAGATGTCTGGCTCTAGATTAGTGATCACATCATCATGATTATCTGGGTTAGTTCTTCAGTTTCTACCATTAGGGTAGTTGCTTTTGTTCAGTCACTTGGTTATGTATGACTGTTTGCAAACCCATGGACTAAGGCACGCCAAGCTTCCTTGTCCTTCACTATCTCCCCATGTTTGTGCAAACTCACGTTCATTGAGTCAATGATTCCATCCAACCATTTCATCTGCTATCACCACCTTCTCCTGTCCTCAATCTTTCCCAGCATCAAGGTCTTTTCCAATGAGTCAGCTCTTACATCAGGTGACCAAAGTATTGGAGCTTCAACTACAGCATCAGTTCAGTTCAGTTCAGTTCAATTTAGTCACTCAGTCATGTCCGACTCTTTGTGACCCCATGAATCACAGCATGCCAGGCCTCCTTGTCCATCACCAACTCCCAGAGTTCACTCAGACTCATGTTCATTGCGTCAGTGATGTCATCCAGCCATCTCGTACTCTGTCGTCCCTTTCTCCTCCTGCCCTAATCCCTCCCAGCATCGGGGTCTTTTCCAATGAGTCAACTCTTCGCATGAGGTGGCCAAAGTACTGGAGTTTCAGCTTTTAGCATCATTCCTTCCAAAGAAATCCCAGGGCTGATCTTCTTCAGAATAGACTGGTTGGACCTCCCTGCAGTCCAAGGGACTCTCAAGAGTCCTCTCCAACACCACAGTTTAAAAACATGAATTCTTCCGTGCTCAGCTTTCTTCACAGTCCAACTCTCACATCCATACATGACCACTGGAAAAACCATAGCCTTGACTAGATGGACCTTGGTTGGCAAAGTAATGTTTCTGCTTTTCAATATACTATCTAGGTTGGTCATAACTTTCCTTCCAAGGAATAAGTGTCTTAATTTCATGGCTGCAGTCACCATCTGCAGTGATTTTGGAGCCAAAAAAAAAGAGCTACAGCATCAGTCCTTCCAATAACTATTCAGTGTTGACTTCCATTACAATTGACTGGTGTGATCTCCTTGCTGTCCAAGGGATTCTCAAGAGTCTTCTCCAGGACAACAGTTCAAAAGCATCAATTATTCGGCACTCTGTTTTCTTTCTGGCCCAATTCTCACATATGTACATGACCACTGCAACATCATCAGTCAGTCAGTTCAGTCATTCAGTCATGCTCGACTCTTTGCAACCCCTTGAATTGCAGCATGCCAGGCCTCCTTGTCCATCATCAATTCCTAGAGTTCACCCAAACTCATGTCTATCAAGTCGATGATGTCATCCACCCATCTAATACTCTGTCGTCCCCTTCTCCTCCTGCCCTCAATCCCTCCCAGCATCTGAGTCTTTTTCAATAAGTCACCTCCTTTCATGAGGTGGTCAAAATGTTGGAGTTTCAGCCTCAGCATCAGTACTTCAAAGAACACCTAGGACTGATCTTTTGAATGGACTGGTTGGTGCTTTAACTATATGGACATTTGTCGGCAAAATAAGGGCTCTGCTTTTTAATACACTGTCTGCTGCTGCTGCTGCTAAGTCACTTCAGTCGTGTCCAACTCTGCAGTCCCAGCCTGCCCACCAGACTTCTCCATCCCTGGGATTCTCTAGGCAAGAACACCAGAGTGGGTTGCCATTTTCTTCTCCAATGCATGAAGGTAAAAAATGAAAGTGAGTGTCTAGGTTTGCCTAAACTTTCCTTCCAAGAAGTAAGTGTTTTCTAATTTCATGGCTGCAATCACCATCTACAGTTATTTTTGAAGTCTAAGAAAAGAAAAGAGGCTTACTTATCTCTCCATTTGCTGTGAAGTGATGGAACCAGATGCCATAATCTTAATTTTTGACTGCTGAGTTTTAAGTCAGCTCTTTCACTCTTCTCTTTCACCACATCAGATGGTCTTCAGATTCTCCTCACTTTCTGCATATCTTAGGTTGTTGATGTTTCTTCCAGCAATCTTGATTCCGGTTTGATATATTCTGCCTGGCATTTTGCATGAAGTATTCTGCATATCAGTTAAATAAATGGAGTGACAGTATATAGCTATGTCAAACGCCTTTCCCTATTTTGAACCAATCAGTTGTTCCATGTAGGTTTCCAACTGTTGCTTACTGATTCCCATACAGGTTTCTCAGGAGATAGGTATGATGGTCTGGTATTCCCACCTCTTTAAGAATTTTCCATAGTTTGTGATCCACACAGTCAAAGGCTTTTGTGTAGTCAGTTCAGCAAAAGTAGATATTTTTCTGTAATTCCCTTTCTTTTTCTATGATTTAATTATGTTTCACCAATTACCAATGCATACAAGATTTCAAGACAGAAGTAAATTGGAAGTCCTCTTCTGTTTGTTATTTCAACTTGCTGGCAAAGTTTTGAGATATGAATGGCTGAAGTCAGTTGTTGCAAAATGTGAGATTTAACTGTGAACTTTGCAATTACACAGGGGCTTCCCTGGTGGCTCAGACTGTAAAGAATCTGTCTGCAGTGTGGGAGACCTGGGTTCGATCCTTGGTTTAGGAAGATCCTCTGGAGAAGAGAATGGCTACCCACTCTAGTATTCTTGCTTGGAGAATCCTATAGACAGAGGAGAATGGTGATTCTGTATTTCTATATTTTTCAAAATGATCACCATCATAAGTATAGTTAAAAGGTCACTGTACAAAATTATTAGCTACTGACTGTATTCTGCAAACTATACATTTCATACCTGTGACTTAATTATTTAGTAACTAGAGCTTTTGTACTTCTTAATTTGTTTTTATACCAGGTGAAAAATTCAGACAGGTAAACAAACATGGTAGGATTATACTTACCTGTGGCATCTAAAATACAAAGCAAATTAATAAACATAATAAAACAAAAACAGAGAACAAAGAGATGGTTACTAGAGGAGATTGGTACAAAGGAGGTAAGAAGTGAGTGAGAGAGACTGAGGAGTATTAGCTTCAGTTTTACTTCCAAGTCTATCCATGTTTTCACAAATGTCAATATTTCAATCACTTTTATGATTAACATTTTATTATATATATATATATATAAACAACACACTCGTGTTGACATGTTTTCCCTAAGAAAATATCTCCCAATATCTGCTGTGATTAAGTGTTAACTGCCATGCAGAATTACCCTTCTTTGACAATAATTTGTCTTTCAGAATTTCTGTGCTCCCTGCTTTAAAACCACATTCATTGTCATCATATCCACATTGTTCATTTATTTCGCTTTTCCTTAAGTTTGAACACTATTGGCTTACTTCTCACAGACACATGCGCATTACTCCCCTCACCATCTTCCTTTCCTTTCCCATTAGATTTCTTCAAGCCCAGTAGAAGCTCTGTGCTGCTCTCTCCGTCAGCAGGGTGGTTAGTATGTGCGGATGTGCAGAAGTGAAGGCCATGTTCTGACATTTCTCACTATAATGATGCTGTTCTTAAGACTTTCTCTGTCATGGTCTTCCTAAACAAATGTCTAGCAGTAAAAGATTGGATTAACATTTCAGAAATAAAACACAATTTAAGTTATCATGAAAGCTTAACTTTTACCATATAGGCAAGAAAACTCAGTCAGTTCCAGGAGAAAGAGGAAAGCATTATGCACCTGCCACAGTTTGTAGACTTTGCCAGAGAGGACATGATAAAACACAGTGTCCAAACCTTCTCTAGCCAAGGAGTGATCAGGAACTATAAATGACTATTTTTTTTTCCGCATGGTTACTGTTTAAAAATCTGAAGGGTAGCCACTTTGCAAACGGTCTAGGGTTCATAGGAATTTTTCTGGTGAAAATCTGTCCTGTTTCAATAAAAAGGAGCCAAATTAGATATCTTCAGTCGGTTTCAATCCCTTTGTGTATGATGAAGGAGACATACAGGATGATCAAGAGTAATGGGCTTTGTGTAAAGCTCCAGATGATGTCATAACTCACAGGTACATTAAAGACAACATTTGGAGGGAGAATAAAGCATGTACCTCTCAAGCTATTTCTTGCCACTGATTGTAAAGATGGTTTTAAGAGAAGAAGGCCATAGTACATATAGTAGCGTGAAGTGGCTAAAGATCTGCTTCATCCTGACTCTGCTATCTTGGTAATGGTTTGCATGTGCCAAAGAAGTCAGTTAGAGACCTTACATGTCTACTGATCTTGGAGTAAGGAAACCTAATCAATTAAATTCTGAGTTAGCATCATAGAAAATATCCCATCATTTAAATAGAAGAGCTATGTGAGTTTTGACAAATCATTTTATATCTATGATCTATGAGATCCCTTCCAATTCTGAATCTCTGATCATTTTAAGACAGTTAGATGTGTGGTTCCGAGCCAGCAGTAATAGCATTAACTGGAAAAGAAGTCAGTTAGAGACCTTACATGTCTACTGATCTTGGAGTAAGGAAACCTAATCAATTAAATTCTGAGTTAGCATCATAGAAAATATCCCATCATTTAAATAGAAGAGCTATGTGAGTTTTGACAAATCATTTTATATCTATGATCTATGAGATCCCTTCCAATTCTGAATCTCTGATCATTTTAAGACAGTTAGATGTGTGGTTCCAGAGCCAGCAGTAATAGCATTAACTGGGAGCTAGTTAAAAATGCTGGAAAAGGCAATGACACCTCACTCCAGTACTCTCGCCTGGAGAATCCCATGGGCAGAGGAGCCTGGTAGGCTGCAGTCCATGGGGTCGCTAAGAGTCAGACACGACTGAGTGACTTCACTTTCACTTCTCACTTTCATGCATTGGAGAAGGAATGGCAACCCACTCCAGTGTTCTTGCCTGGAGAATCCCAGGGATGGGGGAGCCTGGTGGGCTACCGTCTATGGAGTCGCACAGATTCAGACATGACAGAAGCGACTTAGCAGCAGCAGAAGAAGCAGCAGCAGTTAAAAATGCAAAACCATGGACTCCTTTTCAGATTTACTGAGTACGAATCTCTGGGGGAGGGAAGAGAGAGGAATCACTTTTAACAAGCTTGCCTGGTGATTCTTATGAATCCTCAAGTTGATGAGCACATTTGGTGACAGGTGGAAATAAGTAGAACACACAAACATATAGACTACGGGGAACATCAGAAAGTTCCAAAGAGAGATTGGTTTTCTCTCTGTGCATGAAAGCCACTGTTGGATACCTTTCTTGTTATGATGAGATACATTTTGGCCAAATCTGATTAGAAGTGGCTGGTGGTGGCTGTCTACTTTGTGTTTCTCTTTTTCTCTGTCTTGAAACAGCAATGATGACACTGGAGTGTAGTCTTCACTCTGACCCCAGAAGAACCAAAAAAAGGTGAAAAAATGTGCTAATAAAATCATGCCAAGCAATTCATGTACATGAGCATGCAGAGTATTTTCCCTACTGGACCCTCTGGCAGTGGGGGCGTCCACCATGAACCTGCTGACGTTTTCTGGTTCCCAAATGCGTGAAAATCCATTTTACTTTATGACACCCAAGATCCCACTGCAGAATGTATTGCACTGCCAATTCTCTAGCCTACATGGGTTCCTGCAAGGAAAAGGCCTTATTGTTATAACAATACTTACTCTCCTATTACAGAAGGAAAACCCATGCTTCAAATAAGACTTTCCCTTGGTGCTTATAACATAAATTTTACTGTACCTGTGGCTATATTAAAAAAAAAAACAAACAAACCATGGAGACAGAAGAGAATAGACCAGGAAAACACCAGGAGTGAAATAAAAAGATGATGTCCTCCATCAGGCAAAGCAGTGGGACTCCAGCAAACGCAGTCAGCACAGCTGAAACCAAGGGAAAGACCCACAGTCATACCACTTAACACCTTTGGCATGTTTCTTGTAGAATCTATTCACTTAATCTGCAATTGAAAAGTTTATTTTAGCAGAAAAAGAAAGGTCAGCACCTAAAATTTTAAGATGGCAGAAGCAATAAAGCCTTATTCCTCTAGGAGGTGCCCATAAATATTTATTGAACATATGAATAAGTGAATGATTGACAATGTGTGTAATTAAGACAGAAATATGTGTAATCAAATACAGAAAGCAATATGGAGGAATGAGATTTGGTTTCAATTATTCAAGAAGAATAACTGCTTTCATTTTCCCAATTGATTGAGCAAACAGAGACTGGAGAAGGGGTGAAGTTGTAGAAGTGTGGATGTTCTAACTAGGAAGATGGCCTACCATCATTCCAGAGGTCCAGCACTGGCGTTACACTGTGCTGTGTGGAGCCACTCAGTCACGCCTGACTCTTTGAGACCCCATGGGCTGTAACCTGTCAGGCTCCTCTGTTCATGGGGATTCTCCAAGCAGGAACACTGGGCTGAGTTGCCATGCCCTCCTCCAGGGTGTCTTTCCAACCCAGGAATCAAACTCCTGGTCTCCTGCATTGCAGGTGGAGTCTTTACCATGTAAGCCACCAGGGAAGCCCCAAAGGGCTAGAATGCACAGCCTATCCCTTCCCCAGGGGAACTCCCCAGCCCAGGAAGCAAACCAGGGTCTCCTGCACTGCAAGTGATTCTTTACTTGCTGAGCTACCCGGGAAGCTCCTGGTATTAAACTAACTGTATTCAAATCTTGCTTTACCATTTACTAGACACATGCTTTAACCTCAGTAAGTCTATGCCCTTATTCCATGGATTTGTTTTTATTAAATAAGCTAATGGATATATATATATATATTCATTATATATGTGTGTGCATGTATATATATATATATACATGCACACACATACATATATACACATAATTAAATTTGACAAGATACTTGTAAGACTTCACATGAACACTTTATTATTCTTAATATTGTCATTATTAAAGACTGTATGCTACTGTGTAGTTTGTGGAAGATGACTTGTCTAAGAGATATAACAAACACTATATATTTCTCCTTACCTAATATTTCAGTAGTTGGCCAGTGATAAGGGGGAGAATTTAATGTAACAAGACCCTTTTACTTGACCGTGTTGCCCATATGACAGTGAGCTCTAAATAGTTTAGGAGTTGAAATTCCAGCAAGGCTAAATCCTGTGACTTTGAACAGTAATCAAGTTCCACTACCAGGATCAAAATTATTCTCCTCCACATACAAAAAAAAAAAAGAAAGAAAGAAAAGAAAAGGTTTTTATGTTTTGAATAAAAATAAGGGGTCAGAGCAAAGAGGACCCAATCAGAGAATACAGACTGTTCAGATTAAAGGGAAAATCATGTATCACAAAGGGGCAGCAAGTTGATTCCTGCAATGCACCCAGTATCATATGAAAGATAGAGCTCTGGACTGAATGAACTGTCACATTAAGGGAGGAAGGAGGGAAAGTGGAGGAAAACAAGGAAGTGAAGAAAAGAAATCAGAAAGCAAGCTTGAAAACAAGCAAGCAAGTGAGAAATTCTAGCCTAAAAGTAAACAGTGCCCAGCAATTTTCAGAGTGCATAGGCAAGAAGTGACCCCTCCTTAACAATAGGATTGATAGAAACGTGGTGCTTAGAGGGAACTTTTAATTAAGCATGTAAGCAAAGGATTATTTTTCTCTTTTGAAGAGAAGCAGTCAGGGCTCTGATATAAAGAGGTGATATTCCAGCACAGAAAGCTGTGATCTGCAGACAGAAGAAGAGAGGAAAAAAGTCACCAGAAATTGAACAGAGGAGAAACAGGACCAGGAACCAGTTTTTAAACACTCAATCATGTCATGGGAAATAAGTTTGGAATTATTGTCAGAATAGTGTGACATACAAAATGATAGTCACAATGAGTGAAGTCACTCAGTCCTATCCGACCCTTTGCAACCCCATGGACTAAGGAGAAGGATAGTCACAATAGAATGTAACAGTTATGAGATAACTCTATGGCACCCCTTCCTTGAGATGGATTCATTCATTCTTGACTAATTTTCAGTTATGTGAATCATTCCACGCTAAAGAAATCTTCCAAACAGTTTTATAGATGTATTTCTTGATAGGCTCTTCCCTGGTGGCTCAGCAGTAAAGAATCTAACTGCAATGCAGGAGACCCAGTTCGACCCCTAGGTCAGGAAGATCCCCTGGAGGAGGAAATGGCAATCCTCTTCAATATTCTTGCCTGGGAAATCCCATGGAGAGAAGAGCCTGGCGGGCTTAGTCCATCAGGTTAGGAAGAGTCAGGCAGCACTAGCAACTAAACTTCAGCAACACATCTTGGTAGGAGGAATCCTGAGAAGGACATGTGTGAGCTGACTAGAGAGGATAGGATCTACTAGGAATAATCCTTAAATAATAGCATCTTAAGCTTATTTCTGACCTCGTTCCTTTTTTTTAACTACATACTATATTCCTCCTGGAACATTCATCTGTTGGCCAAGATTAACATGTTCTTTTCTCTGCAGGCCTTCAGTTCCACTGCATAGAAGTAGTTACGATAGCAACAATCACACTTGCTGGTGTTAGGAAATGCATCCTAACTGCTATCTCAGAGTATAATTTGCTAATTCTTGTTAATAGATGAAGGAGAACCTAATATTTTTCACAAATACACTTTATGTTAGACTTTATGAATCCTATGAATTATACCATTTAATTCTGGCAAGTGTTCCATGATTTAGGTATTTGAACCATCCCTTTATTATAGATGAAGAAACTGAGGCAAATGTAGATTGAATAAAATGTCTGAGATCACAATGCTACAAGAGGAAGAGCTGGTCTAAGATACACACTGAGCATACGAATTTTAGCTCAGTGCATAAATTGCCTTCTTAACATTTTTTTTTACAAAATTGTACTTGATAGCTTTTACAAAATGAACAAACTCATGGGTTACAGCCTGGAATCAGGATTTCTTCAGGCTTCCTATTTGCAGGGGAAAAAAAAAAAAGTAACATTGTCACTAGGGGCAGCATCCAAGCAGGCTCAGCAAGTGATAAACCTTAAGGCAGTCACTTACAAACAGCCTTTGTAAGTGTCTGAGTAACATTCAAATTGATCCTTGAAGCTTTTCTAGCTAGTGTATAAACTATTCCTAAAAAATGCATGACTTGGAGCAGATATATAGCCTAGCTTCCCACTGGAATCCAGGGCTGAAAGAATAAGTTTTGTAATGTAGTCTGAAATCAAGAAAGTTGATTCCTCCAGCTCCATTTTTCTTACTCAAGTTTGCTTTGGCTATCCAGGGTCTTTTGTGTTTCCATACCAAAAAAATAAATAAATAAATAAATAAGAATAGGCTTTACCTATTCCCAGAGGAGATCCAAAGGTAGAAAGGGAGAATTTATAAGATATGTGGAGGTATAAATACATATACTTACAATCATCAGCATCACCTTCACAATAATAATAACATGGGAAAGCATATCCTCAAAGACCAACATTTCAGAAGATGCCTGTCTTCTCAATGTCTGAGGTTAATAATGCAGTAGTTCCTGTCCCCGACTTCCTAGCTCCAAAATTTCCTAGCAATTGACATTCTTCTGAGAAAAGCAAACATACTCATGCGTAAAACCTTTAGCCCTTGATGTTCTCAGAAAGCAAATTAATCCACATGGTAGATTAAAAATATAAAGGGGAAAGTTGACGGTGGTGCCTCTTGGTGATGGCAGGAATAGCAATTTGATGATTGAAGAGTGTATAAGTGGCCTGGCAACAGGGGCAGGCTGTGAGCTCTAAGCCCCTCTGGGTTTGCTGGCTGTGGGAGTCCTAATTACGAGCATAATAGATAAGCTCATCATAGCCGCAACAAGCGACTTAAGCCGGTCCTGCTAATAACAGCCAATTAAGTTTGCATTATGAAATGATTTCTAGAATTGAAGGTAGGTGGACTTTTAATTATGGGTTGTTTGAAAACATTAAAGATTTTGAATCAAGGGCTTGAAGTATTATCTTTGGTATGTGGCAATAGTTTTGATCTTTCTAAATTGTTCCCTGTACCTAAAATGGCAAATCAATGAAAAGTGGGGTCACATTGTTATGCAACTTGAGTATAGATGAGTGTTGTGTGTTTATATTATTTCTTCCTCCGACATTCCATTATTTCTGCTTAATTTTAATCAAGACACCAAATGGCCTTTTATCTGTTTTTTTTTTCCTACCCCCTGCATGAATTCTAACTAACTAGTATTTGTTTTTGAATTTAATAAATGCCTTCTTCTCAACCCCTTACAGCTAAGTGTTTGAACTAGTGGGTTGGTAATGAAGATATATAAAGATAAAGCAGTAACAGGAACACTAGAATTACATAGATTAGGTCTGTTGTGTCTAATGATGTCTGTAATGCTTTGATTTCACTCTAGCTGCCTCTGGAAGTCTAAGATGAATAAATATCAAACAACTTAAATCATAGTGTAAGATCACAGGAGAAGAAGCCTCAATTTCACCAGAGGTCTCACACTGTAAACACAATTTCCAGCCAGTACACATCTGTTGCTTTCCACAGGCACATTTTGGAATTCCTCCATTTAGTAATTTGTGCTTGTTCACTTGATTGGTTGTTTTGCCCTGTTGTAATGCAAGATTCTACATTTAGATGCACATGGAAGACAGGAAAGTCTGTTTCTCTGTAGATGTTTAATAAGAGCTTTTGTTAATAAAGTGGATTTAGATGTAAATCAGTCTGTTAGTCCACGGCAGTGGTTCTCAAACTCTAGCATAATGAGAATCTCCTGGAGGATTTATGAAAACAGGGATTTCTGGGCTCCAGCCCCACTTTAACATTCAGTAGGTCTGGGGAGGGACATGTACATTTTCTATAGAGTTCACACTTTGAATCCCAGATCTGTTGGCGCTAATAAAACAGCAACAGTGAGTAATATGATACAAAAAGACATGGCCTATTTCATCAGGACCTAAAGTCTCATTTCATTCACTTTAAGAATATGATTCTATATGAAGAAAAAGGAGCCAAGTCTATGGTTCCATTAATATGGACATCAGATATTGCAATATTTCCAAGAACCAGTCTAACATGTGAGCAGGTATTCTGTGGTAGTAGGCAAGGTCTATCTGTTTGCCTAAATTTCAGTAACATTAATGCTGTCTACATATATATCTGACCACTTTGCTCTTTATTTTTTTTTGACTACTGTTATATCTACATCATCATGAGAAAAAACTAAGTTAATATTATTTTCATTAGTTCAAAAGGTAAATTTAGCATTCGTTTTCATGCATTTTTCCCTAAATCTTCAAACCCCAGGTCACTGGGTCTATCTCTGAAAAATGAAGTTAAGAACACAAGTACTGGGCATAGAAGACTTTCATCACAGTTCTTTAAAAAGTCACATTTTGGGAGAGATATAAGATTTCTGACCAAAGTCCTTGTGAAGTTAGAGGTACAAATGTCCAATAAGGCCAGAGTCTGAAAGGAATCGAGCAGGAATAGAGTCACAGACCCATATGTTCCGGACAGCAACGTGGTCATAGAAGAAGGCAACAGACTGGCAAACAAACAAACAACACATTTCATCTGGGGCCAATCGTTTCCAGGCTTTCTATGGTTTATATCATGTTAATGAGCCAATCAAATTTGTTTCAGGTACCTGTGTATTGCTCAATATAGACTTCAAATCCCTGAAAGCCCATTTTTTACTTTATCTTTAGCAAATGTCTCTATTGTATCAGTTTTCTGCCTGTGTCTACCATCCCTGGAAGAGACTTTGTACACTTCAGTTGTTCTGAGATGGTAACTGAAATTGATGGACTAACAAGAGATTATATGGTTTAGAACAACAAGAGTCTGTGGAGATGAGATCATCTAATTTTGTCAGTTTACAGACAAATATATGTGGGTGAAGATGGGTGAATGTCATACAACTAGTTAGTGACACAGATGTCAAAGGAGTTCTGTTCAGTTCAGTCGCTAAGTAGTGTCCAACACTTTGCGAACCCACGGGCTGCAGCACACCTGGCTTCCCTGTCCATCACCAACTCCTGGAGTTCACCCAACTCATATCCATTGAGTTGGTGATGCTGTCTAACCATTTTATCCTCTGTTGTCCCCTTCTCCTACCTTCAATCTTTCCCAGCATCAGGGTCTTTTCCAAAGAGTCAGTTCTTCACATCAGGTGACCAAAGTACTGGAATTTCAACTTCAACACCAGTCCTTCCAATGAATATTCAGGACTGATTTCCTTTAGTATGGACTGGTTGGATCTCCTTGCAGTCCAAGGGACTCTTAAGAATCTTCTCCAACATCACAGTTTAAAAGCATCAATTCTTTGGCACTCAGCTTTCTTTATGATCCAGCTCTCACATCCATACATGACCACTGGAAAAACCATAGCCTTGACTAGATGGACCTTGGTTGGCAAAATAATGTCTCTGCTTTTTAATATGCTATCTAAGTTTTTCATAGCTTTTCTTCCAAGGAGCAATTGTCTTTTAATTTCATGGCTATAGTCACCATCTGCAGTGATTTTGCAGCCCAAGAAAACAAAGTCTGTCACATTTCCACTATTTCTCCATGTATTTGCGTTAAATGATGGAACCAGATGCCATGATCTTAGTTTTCTGAATGTTGAGTTTTAAGCCAACTTTCTCGCTCTCATCTTTCAACTTTCATCAAGAGGCTCTTTAGTTCTTCTTCACTTTCTGCCATAAGGGTGGTGTCATCTGCATATCTGAGATTATTGATATTTCTCCTGGCATTCTTGATTCCAACTTGTGTTTCTTCCAGCCCAGAGTTTCTCATGATGTACTCCTCATAAAAGTTAAATAAGTAAGGTGACAATATACAGCCTTGATGAACCCCTTTTCCTATTTGGAACCAGTGTCTGTTGCTCCATTTCTGGTTCTAACTGTTGCTTCTTGACCTGCATACAGATTTCTTAGGAGGCAGGTCAGGTGGTCAGGTAATGCAATCTCTTGAAGAATTTTCCACAGTTTGTTATGATCCACACAGTTGAAGTCTTTGGCATATTCAGTGAAGCAGAAATAGATGTTTTTTTCCTGGAACTCTCTTGCTTTTTCGATGATCCAATCAGTTCACTTCAGTTCAGTTCAGTTCAGTTATTCAGTCCTGTCCGACTCTTTGCGACCCCATGAATTGCAGCACGCCAGACCTCCCTGTCCATCACCAACTCCCAGAGTTCACATAAACTCATGTCCATTGAGTTGGTGATGCCATCCAACCATCTGATCCTCTGCCATCCCCTTCTCCAGTGGATGCTGACCATTTGATCTCTGGTTCCTCTACATTTTCTAAAACCAGCTTGGCCATCTGGAAGTTCACAGTTCATGTACTGTTGAAGTTCAGCTTAGAGACTTTCAAGAATTACTTTGCTAGCGTGTGAGATGAGTGCAACTGTGTGGTAGTTTGAGTACTCTTTGGCATTGCCTTTCTTTGGGATTGAAATGAAAACTGACCTTTCTAGTCCTGTGGCCTCTGTTGAGTTTTCCAAATTTGCTGATGTATTGAGTGCAGCATTTTCACAGCATCATCTTTTAGGATTTGAAATAGCTCAACTGGAATTTCATCACCTCCACTAGCTTTGTTCATAGCAATGCTTCCTAGGGCCTACTTAACTTCTCATTCCAGTATGTCTGGCTCTAGGTGAGTGACCACACCATCGTGATTATCTGACAAAGGAGTACTGAATTACAATTCCCTCCATTTTATACTTTCTCTTACTCTGTGTAACATCTTAAGGAATTAGTTTATTCTAAAAGATTCCTATCAAGTCTGTCCTCATTTCAAACTCTGGATACTAAAAATTGACCTACTTGTTCAGTGCATTACATTGTGTATTAGGACTCTGCTTCTCAGTACAGCAGAACCAATGGGATGTAAAGATATAGACCTGCATCAGTTGATAGAGATGTCAATAAAGAGAAAGGTTTATTTTAAGGAATTGGCCCATAGCACTGTGTGGCTGGAAAGTCTGAGATTTGTAGGGCAGGACAGGATTTGGATGTTCAAAACAGATTTGATGCTGTGGTCTTACGTCCAAAGTCTGTAGGGCAAGACAGCAGCTTGGAAATTCAAAATGAGTTTAAATGTTGCAGTCTAGAAGCAAAATTACTTCTTCATATGGAAACCTTAATTTTTACCCTTAAAACTTTCAATTGAGTGGATAAGATCCCCCCACATTATCTTCACTTAAAGTAAATAAATTGTTAATCACATTCAGAAATACTTTTACAGCAGCCTCTAGACTAGTATTTGACCAAAAAAAAAAAAAAACCACAAAAACTGGACACAATAGCCTACGCAAGCTGACACTTACTATGAACCATCACACACTGGTTTACCTGTGATTCCTAAATATGCATTTCTTTCAACAGTCTGCATGACTTGAGAACAGGTTTATTTAGAAAGCACCAAGTTGACAACAGTCCAAGTTAAGCTATCTTTTGCAGTCTAACCTTCCCCGATATTGTGACCAGCACAGGTATGATCTTTAATTTTCATACCTTTGAGTGACGACAAAACTCTAAAGCCTACATACCTAAAACAGGTTTAGACAGGTACACAGTGGGGGTTTCTAACTATCTCAGTATGTAAAAATAGTTTGTAAATTGTAAAATGCAGCTCACCATTCAATAACTTTTAAGTGACCTTCAAGCATTTGGTTATTAGCTTAGTTGCTTCTCTTTCTATTCAAAAAAAAAAAAGATGATTTCTGATTTAAGGAGAAATGTACATTGGTCATCTGAGACCACAAAAATAAAGCTTGAAATTGCCTGGAATTTTCCATATAAATTATGAGAAGATTACCTTAACCCATGCTTACATTAACTTATGCTTAAAAATGAAAGGTTTCCTAAAGGGCTTTTAGCTCTTGCACAGACTCATGCATGTAGACTACCGTCACATCTAAAGCTCTGGCCTTCCCCAGACCCCACTCTTTCTGTTGCTTCCTGACATTCATCCTAACTGTCCCTCCACTATTATTCCTTTCTTCAGAATTTACAACCATAACCTCCATGTGACTAGCAGAGTGAGAGTAATTTAGAAATTACGAAAAAATAGTCCCTTCTATTCACCGGGAGTGTTTAATTTTTTTGCTTGTTTTGTACTTCACTAAACTGCGAAATACTGTAATGTATCTTCATTGACCTGCTTTGTACACTTTTAACTATATGAGATTTAACCATGTAGTTATAGTTCATTTATTCAGTTCTAAATGGAATGCTATTATACAGCTTCATTTCTATGTAGTCGTTCTCTTCTCAGTGAGTGTTTGGGTTTTGCAGCTCTTTGGTATTACAAACAATTCTGTTACACACTTTTCCTGGGGAATATTCTCTTGAGTAAACTCCCTAATGATCTTGATTGGATTGCTCATCTCCACTAGCCCCTTTCTTATAAAAGAAATTCAAAAGCTCTCTTCTAAAATTTATGAGTCACATATCTGGTGGTATTGTTTGGTTTAAAGACATAAGCAGATACAACCATTAAAAAAATCAAAGTATATTTCAATATACTGAAATTTTCTGGGGGGTAAATTTCATGTTGAGAAACGCATGAAAGATCTGAAAAGTATGGTCATAGTTTATTTTAAGTTTAGCAAATTTAATAACTTACTGGAATTTAAAAAATTTAATTACCCCAAATAATAGTACGTGCTTGTTTTGATTTCTCTTACTTCACTTTGCCTTTAAATGCTGAATAGATTAGTGTACTCGAATGTTGAAATCCCACACCTTCTATGTACCGCCATGTGTTATTGCATTGCTTAGAAAATATTACTTATTCTTGAAAATCTAGATTAAGTATCATGACCCTGATCAAGAGTCCCATGATTCTGCTGCTGCAGTCCTGTCTGTAGCCTCCCAGGCTCCAGGGCATCTTCCCCATCCAGGAACTGAACCAGGGTCTCCTGCATTGCAAGCGGATTCCTTACCAGCTGAACTACCAGGGAAGCAACCCCGCCCCACCCCCCATCCCCCATGATTCTACTACTTCTAAGTCACTTCAGTCATGTCCGACTCTGTGTAACCCCATGGACGGCCGCCCACCAGGCTCCCTCGTCCCTGAGATTCTCCAGGCAAGAACACTGGAGTGGGTTGTCATTTCCCTCTCCAACCCATGAAAGTGAAAAGTGAAAGTGAAGTCGCTCAGTCTTGTCTGATTCTTAGCGACCCCATGGACTGCAGCCTACCAGGTTCCTCCATCCATGGGATTTTCAGGCAAGAGTACTGCAGTGGGGTGCCGTTGTCCATGATTCTACTTATTACTAAATCACTCTCTACTCAGTTTTCCTGACATTTTCCCCTGGAGCAGCGGTGCATCATAGAGAAAATCTATAGATTAGGCACCTGCTATGCATCAGGTACTTGCTCAGTATTTACTCTTCATAAAAATCCAAAGGAGTTAAGATAAAGACCTTCATTTTATAAATTAAAAATTAATTGTTAAATTATGTAAAGGACCCAAGACCCTGCAATTTGTAATATGCAAAGACAAGATTTAATCCTCTTATTAGTTAGCTAATTCTATTTATTGATTCTTGAAGACCTTGGCTAGAACTAAACAAACTATTTATCTTTTTATCTCAACCCCAAGTGAATCCTGTGGCATAAAATAATTAATAAAACT
>SJYC01129666.1:0-21394 GCA_006408675.1 Madoqua kirkii | reverse complement strand
AGGGTGTGTCATCTGCATATCTGAAGTTTTTGATATTTCTCCCAGCAATCTTGATTCCAGCTTGTGTTTCTTCCAGCCGAAGATTAAGTTTGTAGAATTGAAAAAAAAATCAAGTTGAAGTAAAATATGAAATGCTAAACTTCAGAAACAACAATAAAGTTTAAAGAATTCCAAAAGGTTTAGAGAAAAAGAACAGACTATTGATAAGAGAAAAAAAAAAAAGCTTGACAGCAGACTCTTCAAAAGCAACAATGGATTATAGAAAGGATATATTATTTTTTAAGTACAGAAGAAAAAATACTTTAAACTGAGAACCAATTTAGGCAGATTACCATTCAGAAATAAGGATATATTAGAAATATATCTCAGGCATATAAATTCCCAGGTGGCACTAGTAGTAAAGAACCCTTCTGCAAATGCAGGAGATATGAGATGCCTGGGTCAGGACGACCCCCTGGAGGAGGGCATGCCAACCCACTTCAGTATGGGAGAATCCCATGGACTGAGGAGCCTAGTGGGCTACAGTGCAAGGGTCACAAAGAATAGGTCATAACGGAAGTGACTTCAGTAACCTCAGATATGCAGATGACGCCACTCTTATGGCAGAAAGTGAAGAGGAACTAAAGAATCCATTGATGAAAGTGAAACAGGAGAGTGAAAAAGCTGGCTTAACATTCAGCTCAACATTCAGAAAACTGAGAGCATGGCATCCGGTCCCATCCCTTCATGGCCAATAGATGAGGAAATTTCAGTAACCTCAGATATGCAGATGACGCCACTCTTATGGCAGAAAGTGAAGAGGAACTAAAGAATCCATTGATGAAAGTGAAAGAGGAGAGTGGAAAAGCTGGCTTAACATTCAGCTCAACATTCAGAAAACTGAGAGCATGGCATCCGGTCCCATCCCTTCATGGCCAATAGATGAGGAAACAGTGGAAACACTGTCAGACTTTATTCCTGGGGGCTCCAAAATCACTGCAGATGGTGATTGCTGCCATGAAAATAAAAGACGCTTACTCCTTGAAAGAAAAGTTATGACCAGCCTATTCAAAAACAGAGACATTACTTTGCCAACAAAAGTTTGTCTAATCAAGGCTATGGTTTTTCCAGTGGTCATGTATGGATGTGAGAGTTGGACTATAAAGAAAGCTGAGCACTGAAGTATTGATGCTTTTGAACTGTGGTACTGGAGAAGACTCTTGAGAGTCCCTTGGACTGCAAGGAGATCCAACCAGTCCATGTTAAAAGGGATCAGTCCTGGGTGTTCATTGGAAGGACTGATATTGAAGCTGAAGCTCCAATATTTTGGCCACCTGATGCGAAAAGCGGACCCATTGAAAAAGATCTTGATGCTGGGAAAGATTGAGGGCAGGAAGAGAAGGGGCGACAGAGGATGAGATGTTTGGATGGCATCACCGACTCAAAGGACATGGATTTGTGTGGACTCTGGGTGTTGATGATGGACAGGGAGGCCTGCTGTGCTGCAGCTCATGGGGTTGCAAAGAGTTGGACATGACTGAGTGACTGAACTGAACTGAAATAAAATGACAGCACATACCAGATATAAATTCTCAGAATCTTTGCTACTCAAAATTTGCACTAGGAAGATTAGTTTGGAGGCAATGTAAAAAAAAAAAAAAAAAAAAAAAAGGCTGATCTAAGAGACCCTGCTGATCTTAGACACATGTCTAAGAGACATGTGAGAGTTCAGGATAGTCACATATCTTCCTTAAAGTTATAAACTTAAAATTCGAGTGACATAAAATATAAACAAAATTGTAAATTCTATGTAGAGTCAGCTATAGTTAAAAATTTATCTAGACTTTATCAATACAATGTGAATTATGGTGAATCTCAAGTCACTTGAGACTAGGCTAAAATGAAAGTTTAGCTAGCAATCTGTAACAATGACATAATTTGTAAGAGCGAAGACAGTTTGGAGCAATTGAAATTAGAAAGTAGGATGGAATAATACTGTCCAACCATGCAAACAATTACAATAAACATAAAAAGACCAAATTTGTTGATTGAAAGTTCGAGCTAGGTTGGATTTGAAAAAGAAAATAAAATATAGCTAAATGATATTCCACAGGAAATGGAATAGAACAAAATAAAATAGTAGAGTAAAAGTATCAAGAAAATTGGTGGCATTATAGTATATCAAATTTAATAATTTTAAAGAAAAAAAGGTATCAGTAAATATTTTCACTATATTATGGCATAAGGTTTCAGGTCACTTCAGTTCAGTCGCTCAGTTGTGTCCTACTCTTTGCAACCCCATGGACCACAGCATGCCAGGCCTCCCTGTCCATCACTAGCTCCCAGAGTTTACTCAAACTCATGTCCATTAAGTCAGTGATGCCATCCAACCATCTCATTGTGTGTGTGTGTGTGTGTGTGTGTGTGCATAATTGCCAAGAATATATACAATTATAGACACAGATGCACCTCATAAAGCAGAATTCAAATATATAAAGCAAAAATTGACAGAACTACATTCATGGTTCTATTGGTCTTTTGGGCTTTGCTGATAGCTCAGTTGGTAAGGAATTTGCCTGCAATTCAGGAGACCCTGGTTTGATTCCTGGCTTGGAAAGATCTGCTGGAGAAGGGACAGACTACCCACTCCAGTATTCCATTAATATATACAATTATAGACACAGATGCACCTCATAAAGCAGAATTCAAATATATAAAGCAAAAATTGACAGAACTACATTCATGGTTCTATTGGTCTTTTGGGCTTTGCTGATAGCTCAGTTGGTAAGGAATTTGCCTGCAATTCAGGAGACCCTGGTTTGATTCCTGGCTTGGAAAGATCTGCTGGAGAAGGGACAGACTACCCACTCCAGTATTCCATTATGACTCAGTTGTTAAAGAATCCACCTGCAATGTGGGAAAACTGGGTTCAATCTCTTCGTTGGGAAGATCCCCTGGAGAAGGGAAAGGCTACTCCAGTATTCTGGCCTGGAGAATTCCATAAACTTTATAGTCCCTGGGGTCACAAAGACTGAAGGACTGAGCGAGTTTCATTTTCACTTATTGGTCATTTGTGTTTCCTTTGTGAAATGTATGTTTATACTTTTGTCCATTTCTTCCCCTGTTGTATTACATTTTTTTTTCACCAGATTGCTAGATATAGGTCTTTGATATTAGTAGTTCCTCAGCTATAAATGTTACAAATGAGAAGATATTCAGTCTTAATATTAATTTGGAAAATGCAAATCAGGATGATTTGTCATTTTATAATTATTCAACTGGCACTGGCAAACGGTAAGCCTGATAATATGAAGGTTTGTAGAAAACAAGAATCAACAGACTTTTAACATTGCAGGAAGTGAAAGTGTCCAATTCTTTGTGACCCCACAGAGTGTAGCTCACCCGAGATCCTCTATCCATGGAATTCTCCAGACAAAAATACTGGAGTGGGTGGCCCTTCCCTTTTCCAGAAAATCTTCCTAACCCTGGGATCAAACCCAAGTCTCCCTCATTGTGGGTAGATTCTTTACCTCTTGTGCCACAAAGAAAGCCCTAACATGGAAGGTACAGGTGTTCATTTGGAAAAGTATTTCACATCATCTTGAAAAGTTCTATGATCACACATTTTACAAGCCAGTGTTTCCAGTCTAGAGAAAAATTTCTGCAAGATTCTCACTGGGACACTTGTTTAAGCATAATGGATAAATAAACAATGTGTGATACAGTAAACCAGTGGTTTTAAACCTCTGAAGATTTTTGTCTGCAGGAGACATTTGGCAATGTCTGGAGATGTGCTTGGTTGTCTGAAAGTAGCGAATGAGACTTGCATCCAGTAGAGACACCAGGGGTGCTGCTGAGGACTAGACAGTGCACAGGACGGCCTCTCAGACCAACAGATCATGTAGTCTGATATCTCAGTTGTTCTGCCAAGGTCGACAAATCCTGTGTTAAAACAATGAAATATAACAGAAGAGAATGGATTAATTACCAAATGTTAAAGAGTCAGACATGACTGAGCGACTGAACCGAACTGACTGAAGGACCTTACCAGTGTTAAGGACATGCCACAAGATGAATTAATCATGATGATATAATATGGAATGACAGAATTACAAACCCAAGGATTTCTTACTGTACGGTATATTTTTGGGTAAATTAAAGAACATCCAAAATCAATAATGAACACGTGTATATTAGTAAAATGTTCATGCAAAACAATGTTAAATAAAACCAGGAGTATTAGGAACATACTGAAAAGATACATCAATTCTGAAGGGGGAGGGAATGGGAAAGCTGCTGAACGTTGTTCTCATTTTCAGTGATGGAACCACATGTGTTTATGGGAGAGAGAAAGCCATTCGGAACCTATTGAGAGAGGATGCTAGAAAACCAGGGTTGAGACAAATTCCAGTTCCAACTGTTGGTGTTTCATTGCTCTCTCTCTCTCACTTTCACAGCAGATCCACATATCTACACACTCTTCTGCTTAACCTCAAAACACAAAAACACTAGCATCAAGAGTGGTTTGCTGGCATGGAAACAAATAAAATAATGGTGAGATATTCAAGTCCTTCAGCCTTGACAGCTATACCAAATCACTTTCCTTATTTTATATTTTTTTAAATTTTTTTATCATTCTATTTTTTTTTCTCAGTTTCAGTTCAGCTCAATGATGTCCGATTCTTTGTGACCCCATGAACTGCAGCATGCCAGGCCTCCATGTCCATCACCAACACCCAGAGTCCACCCAAACCCATGTCTATTGAATCAGTGATGTCATCCAACCATCTCATCCTCTGTCATCACCTTCTCTTCCTGCGCTCAATCTTTCCTAGCATCAGGGTCTTTTCAAATGAGTCAGCTCTTTGCATCAGGTGGCCAAAATATTGGAGCTTCAGTTTCAACATCAGTCCTTCCAATGAACACCCAGGAATGATCTCCTTTAGGATGGACTGGTTGAATTGCCTTGCAGTCCAAGGGACTCTCAAGAGTCTTTTCCAACACCACAGCTCAAAAGCATCAATCCTTCAGTGCTCAGCCTTTTTGATAGTCAAATTCTCACATCCATACATGACTACTGGAAAAACCATAGCCTTGAGTAGGCAGACCTTTGTTGACAAAGTAATATCTCTGCTTTTTTATATGCTGTTTAGGTTGGTCATAACTTTCCTTCCAAGGAGTAAGTATCTTTAATTTCATGGCTGCAGTCACATCTGCAGTGATTTTGGAGCCCAGGAAAATAAAGTCAGCCTCTGTTTCCTCAGTTTCCCCATCTATTTGCCATGAAGTGATGGGATCAGATGCCATGATGTTAGTTTTCTAAATGTTGAGTTTTAAGCCAACTTTTTCACTGTCCTCTTTCACTTTCATCAAGAGACTCTTTAGTTATTCTCTTTCTGCCGTAAGGGTGGTGCCATCTGCATATCTGAAGTTATTGATTTTTCTCCCACAATCTTGATTCCAGCTTGTGTTTCTTCCAGCCCAGCATTTCTCATGATGTACTCTGCATATAAGTTAAATAAGCAGGGTGACAATATACAGGCTTGACGTACTCCTTTTCCTATTTGGAACCAGTCTGTTGTTTCATGTTCCATTCTGACTCTTGCTTCCTGACCTGCACACAGGTTTCTCAAGAGGCAGGTCAGGTGGTCTGGTATGTCCATGTCTTTCAGAATTTTCCACAGTTTATTGTGATCCACAATTTAAAAAAAAAATCAAAGACTTTGGCATAGTCAATAAAGCAGAAATAGATGTTTTTCTGGAACTCTCTTGCTCTTTCCATGATCCAGCGGATGCTGGCAATTTGATCTCTGGTTCCTCTGCCTTTTCTAAAACTAGCTTGAACATCTGGAAGTTCATGGTTCACATATTGCTGAAGCCTGGCTTGGAGAATTTTGAGCATTACTTTAGCAGAATGTGAGATGAGTTTATGTTTTACCTTTTTATAAAAAGATTTTTTTTTATGTGAGCCACCTTAATCGAATTTGTTACTGTAGTTCTTCTGTTTTTATGTTTGGTTTGATTTTTATTTTCTCCACAAGGTGTGTTATCTTAGTTCCCGACCAGGGATTAAACCTGCACCGCCTGCATTGGAAGGAGAATTCTTAACCACCGGACTGCCAGGGAAGTCTCCTAGTTGTTTATTATATGTAGATTATATCTGGAAACATATACAAGCTAGTAAGCTGACCAACTAGTACCTAGAGATATGTCAAGCATGTTTTCCTTTTTAAATTTCCCAAGCTAACAATCTGATAAAGAGATTGAAAGTATGTTGACAGTTTGCTTTTCCAACTAAAAGCAAGTTCGTTTACCAGAATTTATGAAAAAAAAAAATTCTGCCCAAGAGGCACTCACGCATTCATAGAATCCACATGCCAGCCTTGGGTAAACAGACTAAGGAGCACAAAAATCAGATTGATCACCATCCAGCAGAGGGGACAGCTGTCCATTGATAACACCCTTGGGATGATTCAGACTTAAATTTTATTCGCTATATAGCACCCAGAGGATTATTGTATATTTATCCTTTGCAACTAACTGAGAGTGATACAATTCTCAAAATGAGACTAGAAGTGTGGTATTATGTCCTGCCTTATTAAATCCTTGGCTTCATTTTTTGGAGGGCTGAAGGCGGGTGGTAAAATTTAGATACAGTTACTAAATCCTACAACCACACAAATGAGAAGTGCCAGGTGAATATGTGTATGTATGTTCCAGATACAAAAACAACAAAATAATGATACCAACATTTCAAGAATGAGACATGGAGGCCTTTCTTTTTTCAACAGAATAAGAAATCTTTGAAGTTATAGTGCTTCGGAGGCAACCACTAACAGTTTCCATACATACATTAGACTATTGAATGAAGTCTGCACAGTGTCAGGATCAGAAAAGGTTATTACCTATCTCTTCCACTTATGAGTCAACAATTAAAATATTCCAAGTGTTGTGACTTTAGATATCACCCTTGCTATTTTCTCTATGTGACAACATCCATGAAGAAGGCTGACTGTCGACGAATTGATGCTTTCAAACTGTGGTGCTGGAGAAGACTCTTGTGAGTCCTTTAGACTGCAAGGAGATCAAATCAGTCAATCCTAAAGGAAATCAACCTGAATATTCACTGGAAGGACTGATGCTGAAACTGAACCTCCAATGCTTTGGTCACCTTATGCAAAGGGTTGACTCATTAGAAAAGATCCTGATGCTGGGAAAGATTGAGGGCAAGGGGAGAAGGGGTCAACAGAGGATGAGACAGCTGGATGATATCACTGACTCAGTGGACATGAAAATCTTTCAAAAGCATACTTTAGTGGGAAAAAGAAATTACTCCCTGCTAAGCAATTTTTTTTTTTTAAGTGACTGGGGAAAACAGAAAAGTTTTGGATGTTCGTGAACTTAGAGTCATGGCTTCATAAAATTTATTTATGCTTGAAATAGGATTCTGTCATTTAATTTGTTTATTCTATTCTCAGATTCCATCCCTGCTAAACAATAGAAAAGGCTACATATTAAATAAATAAATATAAGAAAAAGCAACATATAACTGTTTTTTTGCAACTGAGCTCCATTTTTATTTTGATAAACAGAAGAATCAATCCAAAACTGAGGTGAGCAAGGCTGTTAAGAGAAGCCACACTCTGATAATTACCAGAAGCTCAGGGATGTTCACTTCTGTGAGCTATTGTGGTCCACAGTACCAAGGGCAGCATCTTCAATAGGATAAGAATAGGTTGGGGGTTATAGGAAGGAAGGTTTCAGTTCTGACAGAGAAACTTCTAGTTTACCATCCAAGGAAGGGTTGTCTATGGAAACATCTCCATACATGGAAATGTTCAAGCAAGGGCTGGAAAAATCACATATTGCCAGAATTGCTGTCCAGGGAAATTAAGTAGTTAAAGGGAAATTCTGAGACCCTTTGACTTCTTCCTGCAATTTATTTTCCTTTCTCATGAGAAACAGATGGGATAAGAAACTATTGTCTGCTACACTTAAGCAAAGCACTGTATCTTTCTGTCCCAACAATAAACGTGTCTATTCACAGAATATCTGCAAACTTTCTCTGAACTGACTACCTTTGGTTAGAATTCAAACTCACCTTTTTTAATGCTCTTGCTGCTGTGCTAATCAGTGGGGAGGAACACTCCAGTGTGTGTGGAGAGCTGCATTAGCTAAGGCAGTTGTGACTGGATGTGATGCCGGCTCTGTGAGTTTTTCCCAAATGGAATGTAATTCATAGTCGGGAGGTCTCCACACAAACCCAAAATGATAGTCCCTGCAGAGTTTGGGTCCAGGCTTCTGGCAAAGTCTTCAATGTCTGTCTTATCCAGATCCAATCACCTCTTATCTTAGTTCCAGCACTGTTCAAATTTAAAGAAACTTGTTCTTGGCAGGGGCTGTAAGACTCAAATTTGGGTAATGGGCTCTGCTAACTTATAAACAAAATGTGTTTAAGGGAAAAATAAAAGTCATTAGCCATATATAAAGACAAAAGAACCAACTCTGTTACAAAAGAAATATTTGATCACATTGAGCTTCTCAGACTGGGGACGTCTGTAGTTTTTGAACTTTCTGAATTATTTTTAGCATCTCTTTAAAAAAAAATATTAGTTTCTTATTGCTGCTGTAACAACTTGCCCCAGATTTAGCACACTAACATACGTTTATTCTCTTACAGTTCTGGAGGTGAAACCTCTAGAGCAGCTCCACAGGGCCGCTTCCCTTTTAGAAGCCCTGGGGAGAGGGCTTCAGCTTGCCTTTTCCACCTTCTGGCGGAGGCGTCCATTCCTTGTCCCCCGCCTCCCTCTCCTCTGTCTTCCAAACCATCAGCCCAGCGTCTCTCTCCTCTCTTACCTCTGCTTCCACCTTCTTGCTATCACTTGGACTATCTGCTTCTTTCTTACAAGGATTCTCATGGTAACACTGCACGCACATAGATAATCCCGGACCATCTCCTCTTCTCAAGATCATTATCTTAATCGCATCTCCAGAGTCCTTTTTAACATATGAGTTTCAGCGGTTCCAGGGTTTAGGAAGTGGACATCTTTGGCATCTCATAAGTGAAGAGAGGGCATTATTCAGCTTACCACATAATGCCTTTTAAAAGTGCTCTTTTTCAAGGAATAAATTTGAGTGAGTTCTAGTGAGGTGGATGAACCTAGAGCCTGTTATACAGAGTGAAATAACACATATCCTATCATAATGCACATATGTGGAATCCATAAGATGGTACTGACGAACCTATGTGCAGGGCAGAAGTAGAGATGGGAACATAGACAACAGACGAGGACACAGTCGGGGAAGGAGAGAGTGGGGTGCATTGAGAGAGTAGAGCTGAAACATGCATTACAGCTAAGGGGAAGAAGACCCCAGTGCTCTGTGACAACCTAGACGGGGCGGGATGGGGTAGGGGTTGGAGGGAGGTTCAAGAGAGAGGCGGCATGTGCAAGCTTATGGTTGAGTCATGTTGTTGTTCGGCAGAAATTAGCACAGTATTGTAAAGCAATTATCTACCAATTAAGAAAACTTTTCTTAATGTTTCAATTGAGATTTAATTGGTGCAAGATAAAAGGTTAGATGATCATTGTTAGATTACCAGTGTTTAGGAAGCTATTAAGGTGTTAAGTATGTCCCCAGTGAAACTGAATTGAATTCAAGTGAGAAAATAAAATATTAGTACTAAATATAACACTTGGAAAAGGCAATGGCACCCCACTACAGTACTCTTGACTGGAAATTCCCATGGACAGAAGAGCCTGGTAGGCTGCAGTCCATGGGGTCACTGAGTTGAACATGACTGAGCGACTTCATTTTCATTTTTCACTTTCATGCCTTGGAGAAGGAAATGTCATCCCACTCCAGTGTTCTTGCCTGGAAAATCCCAGGGACAGGGGAGCCTGGTGGGCTGCCATCTATGGGGTCGCTCATACTTTTTAAACCTTTGGGAGGAATGTAAATAATCCACTTGGGGAGGGAGCCCAGCATGGAAGTAAAGGAGTCTAAGAAGAAGGGGCTACATGTAAGTTACTGAGTGTGACGAGCTATAGGGAGGCTAGGAAAACAAGAATTTCACGGTGAGGACACCGTATCACAGCTGCCTTCAGGTGCTGTTCTGCTACTTATTTATAAAAGCCTGATGAGAAAGGAAGAAAACAAGCTAGAAAAATACATTTTTTAAAAGTTTAAATTGTGTATGTCAGTGTGTACCCTTTTAGCCTTTTATGCAAGATTTTCTTGTGCTTCTTACACAGTCTGTTGCAGAAAGTGTCCATGTCGAGTTGATGTACACCATGACAAACAGCTAGGCATAAATGAGAAGAGTCAGCTCCACACAAAGTGCATGTGTGCACAGCTTATATAGTACTTTTAATTTGTCCCCCAGGAAATATTGCAAAATAAGTGCATTTATAGTCCCTGACTCTTAGACAGATATGGATATGGTAAACATCAGAGAGGAAAGGAACATTTTTGTAACATTTCACATATGTTTCTGCGGATGCAGTAGTTAAACGTCTTCCCCTGGTAGTTACCGATATTGCACAAAACCAATTGATCTATGTGTGTCCATAAAGCCAGCACTAATCATTCACTGTTTGCTAGTTGCAAGCAAATTATAAGATGTTTTAATATCTTGTCAGTGGTCTGCTATCAGAAAATAAGGATTTCATTAGTTGTCTACATGGTATAAGAAATTACCAGAAACTTTGAGGTTTAAAAAGAATACATATTTGTCATCTCACACTCTGTGTGCAATGGAAATCTAAGCACAGGTTAAACGGGTCATTTGCTTAGGTGTTTAATTCTGTGATTTGTTAAAAATGTGCATATTGACCATTCAGTTGACCAAAATATACTTGTCATATATATTTGTTCTTGGTGCATGGTTTTGATTCACAGCTCTCAGAACTCGGTGTTTTCTAGCGTAGAGAGTGATAAAGTTGTCTCTGGTTATGTTAACTAGGTGACTTTTGGTCAGCCCCTGGGGATGCGGCTTGGTTGCCAGTGGAGCCAACCACGTGATTAGCAGGTTGGAATTTTCAGTTCCCACCTCCTGACTTCTGAGGACAGGGGTGGGACTAGGGAGCAGGTTCAATCTCCAATGTCCAGTGACTGAACCAATCTTGTGTATGTGGTGAAACTTTCATGAAACAACTCAACAACAAAAACAAGCCTACAGGGTCCAGAGGGCTGTGCTGTGAACGTGTGAAGGTGCTGAGAGCGGTACACTTGGGCCAGGCATGGCTCCAGGTCTCCCCCCAGGCCTTGCTCCATGCATCTCTTCAGTCTGGATATTCCTGAGTTAGAACATTTTATAATAATCCTGTGATCTAATAATAGGATGTTTATCTAAATTCTGTGAGCTGTTCTATCAAATCAATCAGATCCAAGTTGGGAGTTGTAGGGATCTCCGGTTTATAGTTGATCAGTCAGAAGCACAGGGGACAACGTGGGCTTGCAAGTGGCATTTGAAAGGATGGGATGGGGGGGGGGTCAACAGTCTTGTAGGACTGACCCTTAACCTGGTGTACCTAATGAGACAGCATTAGAGTGCTGTCTCCCAGTAGACAGTGTCAGGATAGAACTGAATTCTTGGACACTAACCTGGTATCAGTGGAGTGACATCCCACTCCCTTTGACAGGTTCTATTCATTGAAGATAAGTTGCCCATCTTACACCCAATCCAGATGAAGGGATTGTTCAAGGACACTAAGTGTTGGCATCATGGAGCCACTTTTAATTCTGGCGTCCACTGGGAGGGGAACTTACACATGGTAGAGAACATAAAATCCCAGTACCGCAGCTCAGGTATCCAATTAAAGACTTTGTATAATTTCTGTAACTTGAAAAAAAAATATGTTGTTAATGATCCAAATGGTGGTTGCCTATTGTGGCTAATTGTGTATGAAGACTATACTTTCTGTGAATCTAGCCATGCATATTAGGGAGTGTACGCATATACTGAGAAGGAAGAATTTCAGGAAGAAAAGATGATATCACTCAGGTGGATTCTGAAGCATTAACTTGATAAGCTAAGCTTTAATTCTAACGTATCTTGAAAGAGAAGTGCCATCTTCAGCTGTTCATATATTTTATTTCTGAATTTAATGGTAGATTTGATCATCAGGTTCCAATAGACCAAGCCAGCATGACAGCATGAGGAATGAGAAAAAGGAAAAATCAGGAGTTTCAAAGTGTCACAATTATGCTGTGTCTCCTAATCTTTACATAGATTATGATATATATGATATTTATTCCTCATCATCTCTAAGGAAACTTCCAGGCCAGATATAAACATGATTATAACTCAGTATATTTATTTGCATAACAAATGAATCTAATGGTGGGAAATGAATGTACTATGGAGAGGCAAGCATATAGCAGTAACTGGGATTAAACACAATCAGGTAAATTCTATTTCTGCTAGAATCCTTGATGGTTACAATAGGATCAAAAGGGCAAAGTGTCTAAGCCCAAACTAGGGAGTCAAAAACAGCTTCAAAAGGTGAGGAGATGCAAAATGGTCCAGCTGATCATTCTGAAGGATGCAAATCAATTCATTTAACACTTGTGTCTGTTCTTATGGACTGGAAGATATTACAGCTCTAAATCCTAAGCACAGAAGAGGCTTTCTTATCTGTTGTTGTTGTTGTTTGTTTGTTTGTTTAGTTTTGTTTGTAGAGATCATAAAGTGAAAGTGAAGTTGCTCAGTCGTTTCTGACTCTTTGAGACCCCAGGGACTGTAGCCTACCAGCCTCCTGTGTCCATGGGATTTTTCAGGCAAGAGTTCTGGAGCGGGGTGCCATTTCCTTCCCCAGGGGATCTTCCTAACCCAGGATCAAACCCTGGTCTCTGCATTGCAAACAGACATTTTACTGTCTAAGCCACCAATCAGAGAGGCATCTTAACAATCTCCCACTGGCAAAATACTGCTAAACTTTTCAATGGATCAAGCAGTGGAAACTGTTACTTAGAGGCAGGATCCTGGAAAGAGTGAATTTTAAGAGCAGAACTTCACTACACTGCTCTCTGTGGTTCCTGCTATTGTTGCGTTGCTCAGGTGTGTCTACCTCTACCACGTTTCCCTGCCCCTCAGTCTCCTAGAGTTTGCTCAAACTCATGTCTCTGATCAAACTGCTCTGCTCACCAACTTCTCAAATGCTTTCAGGCAAGGTCAGAGAAGCCTGTGAAATATTTTGACCAGTAACTAAAACTTGAACATCATTCAATTCAACAATATAAAATTATTTCTAACGTTCTTATGCTAATTGCTAAACCCTCTAGTACTGGTTTACATAGACATGAAAAAGAAAGTAAAGTGAAAGTTGCTCAGTCATGTCCCACTCTTTGCAACCCCATGACCATGCAGTCCTTGGAATTCTCCAGGCCAGAATACTGGAGTGGGTAGCCTTTTCCTTCTCCAGCAGATCTTCTCAACCCAGGAATTGAACCAGGTCTCCCACACTGCAGGCAGATTATTCACCAGCTGAGTCACAGTGAACTTCTGCTATGGATGCCCCTGGAGTTCAATATCCAAACAATATACAGTCATTCATAAAGACAGCAAGCCTTTGTTAATGGTCTTGCATTTTCTCTCAGAAGAATAAAAAGAACTGGGCTTCACAGATTTATAGAAAGCATTTATTGCTTAATACAATGTTATATATTCTCAGTAAAAGATAAAGTCAAAATGATAATTAGTTCCCATCCCTACAAATTTTCCACAGTGTGATTCAGCAGAAACAAAGAAACTTGAAGCTCAATAAATATAAGGTAAACTCATAAAAAATTTTCCAAGTTCTAACTGACTTATTCACTATGAGAAAAAAAATAATGTATCATAAAGAATGTGTATATCATACGCCAATTTACAACACAGTTTTATTAACTTAAACTTTAAAATTTCTGAATAAACTGTTATTTCCCTTTGAGGCACTTGGCCAGGCAATGCACTACCCCTGAACTTGGATGCTGATGGTTTTGTTCACTGAATTGAAAATCTGATTTCCTCATTTAATTAGATAAGCTAAAGCCATCAAAAGTAGGGAGGCTAGTCATTTTCAACTTTAAAAGTTTTACCAGCAGCATTTTACTGTTAAATTTGTTTACCTTAATTGTATCCATGAAGGTGTTTTAGGAAAATTCCAAAGGTAGAAAGGAGATATTATACTATTTCCTGTTTTATTTTCCTTATCTCACTCTATACTTACTGCCAGCTCATTACTGACATAGTTCTGCTTGGTATTTAGCCATGTAGGGCGCAATAAATCTGTGAGTTGTAAAGATTGTTTGGAAGGAACATGAAGAATTTTGTAAATTTATTGGGGCAAGCATAAAGTGAATATCATCTTAAATACTTTGGAAATGACCAAGTTTTATACTAAAGGGGAAGGGGAGAACAAGAATGAGCCTTGGGTAAGCAGAGAGCACCATAAATCACATAAGATAGCTCTGTGCTTTTATCCTTGAGTCCATATGTTATTCTCAAAGAAAAACAATGTATAACAATTTAGCATTATTTTGCACAGCTCTGAGGAGGTCCTTGGAATTCCTTGCAACAGCTAAGTAACACCACTTGCAAATTTAATGTCAATATATTTGTAGCTTTTCTCTAAGTTTAATTCAGCTCTATTGAAAACTTAAATTAATTTTAAACTTTTTAAAGAAATATTCTAATTTCAAGGATCATGAATAAGGAAAATTAAAAATGCTTTATTCATCAGAAATTAATATTTTAGTGTCTTTTTGAAGCATCTTATTTCAATACACTACAAAGGCTTTGTGAACAAAAATACTAAAATCTGTATTCCTATGATTATGATTTGTGTAACTGATATTCATCATTGGCAATTGCTACATATGTATACATCGTGTTCATATATACACTTTAGGAGTATTAATTACACTTCTTTTATAATGTTTGCCACATGTTAATCAAAACGAGTTATCAGATACAATGGGTAGTTATTTGTGCTTATCAGTAATATTTCTGTTTTTCCTCCTTTAGACACAGAGTCCGAGCAGACTTTTCTCTCTTCCAATGTCCATGTGCTTTGTTCTAGCCAGTGATAAAAGAACAGAAGTAATGTGCATGCCTTAAGAAGAGAAATATTTTATTCTCTATGTGCATTTTTCCTATCACAGCAACTAATGACATTTCAACCCAAGACACGGTAGACATTTTAATCATCTTTGAGTAAGGAAGTCATGAGTCAGAGTCCTTTGTCAACCTGAGGTGAACATGTTGTGAGATTGAGAATTTGTAAACCCTGTTCACTTTTAAGGCTTCCTTGGTAGCTCACTTGGTAAAGAATCTCCCTGCAATGCAGGAGACCCAGATTCGATCCCTGGGTTGAGAAAATCCCCTGGAGAAGGAAATGGTTACCCACTCCAGTATTCTTGCCTGGAGAATTCCACGGACTGAGGAACTGGGTGGGTTACAGTCCATGGGCTCAAAAAGTGTTGGACACAACTTAGCAATTAACACACAAACTAAGTTTAGAAATGTTGGTGCACTCGTGTGTAGTAATAGCAGGAACTTTTTTCTGCCTTTTTACCTGAAGATGCAAAGGAGGACACACTGTTATCAGATCCTGTGGAGAGCTGGGGTCACATCAAAGGGGCCAAGCTGTAGGAGCCTTCTCAGGTATGCAACTTCCAGAATTGCTAATAGGAAAGCAAGGAGGGGAGAGGGAAGGAGCCACAGCACAGCTTCACACCTGCTTCCTTTTACCCTATGACTGCCGGCCTCTGTCTGCTATTGATTGTACCCAATTGGAGGAAGATGGCTAAGAAGTCCTAGTGATACAGTCCATTGTGGTCAATCCCCAAGACAAGAAACACCAAACAATGGCAAATGATGGATCAGAGAGAGCAAGAGGACAGTGGAGAAAAACTGGCAGAGTCGCTCTTAGAAGACATTTGAACAAGAGTTGAAGGAAATTAAATAAGTGGCCATGCTTATACCTGAAGGACTAATTCTAACAAGTAGAAATAGTCAGTGTAAAGACTATAATCGTAGCTCTGATAAGTTTGAATCAGAAATCAAATGGCCAGCATCCACTGGATTACTGAAAAAGCAAGAGTGTCCCAGAAAAACATCTACTTCTGCTGTATTGACTACACCAAAGACTTTGACTGTGTGATTCAAAAAAACTGTGGAAACTTCCTAAAAATATGGGAATATCAGACCACCTGACCCTTCTGAGAAATCTGTGTGCAGGTCAAGGAGCAACAGTTAGAACTGGACATGGAACAACAGACAGACTCCAAATTCATAAAGGAATACATCAAGGCTATATATCATCACCCCGCTTATTTAACTTATGTGCAGAGTACATCATGAGAAATGCTGGGCTGCAGGAAGCACAAGCTGGAATCAAGATTGCTGGGAGAAATATCAATAACGTCAGATATGCAGATGACACCACCCTATGACAGAAAGTGAAGAAGAACTAAAGAGCCTCCTGATGAAAGTGAAAGAGGAGAGTGAGAAAGTTGGCTTAAAACTCAACATTCAGAAATGAAGATCATGGCATCCAGTCCCATCACTTCATTTCAAATAGATGGGGAAACAATTGAAACAGTAAGATACTGCACATTTTTGAGCTCCAGAATCACTGCAGATGGTGACTGCAGACATGAAATTAAAAGACACTTGATCCTTGGAAGAAAAGCTATAACCAACCTTGATAGCATATTAAAAAGCAGAGACATTACTTTGCCAACAAAATTCTGTCTAGTCAAGGCTATGGTTTTTCCAGTAGTCATGTATGAATGTGATAGTTGGACTATAAAGAAAGCTGAGAGCCGAAGAATTGATGCTTTCAACCTGTGGTGCTGGAGAAGATTCTTGAGAGTCCCTTGGACTGCAAGGAGATCCAACCAGTACATCGTAAAGGAAATCCATCCTGAATATTCATTGGAAGGAATGATGCTGAAGCTGAAACTCCAATACTTTGGCCACCTGATGCAAAGAACTCACTCATAGGAAAAGACCTTGATTCTGGGAAAGGCTGAAGGCAGGAGGAGAAGGGGACATCAGAGGATGAGATGGTTGGATGGCATCACCAACTCAATGGATATGAGTTTGAGTAAATTCCAGGAGTTGGTGGTGGACAGGGAGGCCTGGCATGCTGCAGTTTCATAGGGTCACAAAGAGTCAGAAATGACTGAGCAACTGAACTGAACTGAACTGGGACAGAGTACATGGTTAAGAGAGAAATAAGAAAATGGGTGAAAAGTAGCAGCAACAATGCAAGCCATTTAGGGTCTAACTGGGATCTGAGTTCTATTCTGAATAAAATGGGGAATCAGTGCAGAGTTTTTCAAGTCCTGGGGCCAGGGACAGGCTTGTCAGAACATTGCATTTTCTCTCAGTGAAGGACTCTAGCTTGCTTGAGTAATGCACTGATGCCTTAAAGAAACAACAACAAAAAATATCTTTTAAAACATCAGAAACTCCACCCGTATACAAATAACAGGTGATAAAGAAACAATAAAAATTTCCACCATGTGTCTTATAATTCAACATCACAGTCCCTTCTCAAAAATCATTTTTTATGATTCAATCCTTTGTGGAGAGGCATTGGTCTCTGGAAATCAATTGTAAGTTCTGTCCTCTAGCAAGTTTTTCTCAAGAGCCTCATAATGGAGGTTCGTTGATTGTATATGGATGGCAGTTAATTTATTTATCCTAGTCATTTAGACTTAGTAAAACACTGAATTTAATGTTATTCAAATATTTTCTAGTTCTCGAATCCATCTATTGTGCTTCTTGGGTATATATCGCATCAGTGATACCCAGGAAACAGGAGAGCCAAAAGGGCCGATTCTGCTTAAGTAAAATAATAATACTTTCCCAAGTCTTTCTTCTCTTCCTTGCCCCTCTCTTCCTTCCTCTTTTGTCACCCCGTCCTTCTTTATTTCTTTTTTCCTAAATACTTTTGATGATTTTCAATGTGCCCAGCACAATGCTAATCACTGATGGGCTCCATAAACTAACTGGACAACTAGTCCATTTGGAAAGTTGGCAAATGGCATAATCCAGTTTAGATTGACCACTCTTACATTACTATCAATATTTTATGTATAATCACTAAGAATATAACCAGTCTTTCTCTAAGTCCACAAACCTGGTAAATGATCCTGAAATAGCTCCCATTAAATGTGAAAAAGACCATATATTTTTTCTGAAGAGGTCATATGAGGCCTTAGCCCCATCTACCAATGAAACTGAAGTTATGCTTTCAAATTCAAGAACTGCATGAGCCAGCCTTTCATGTAATTAAGATCAAAGATGAGATTCCTTTTCATAACTATTACTACACTTTGTCTACCATTACAGAACCCCACAGACTGAGTGACTTAAACAAAGATCATTTTTTCATACTTCTGGGGGCTGGAATTCGAAGGTCAATGTGTCAGCATGATTGAGTTCTGGTCTGTCTCTCTTCCTAGTTTGCGGGTGGCTGGCTTCTTGCTGTGTCCTTATATAACAAATAAAAGATGCCCTAGTGTCTCTTTCTCACCTTAGAAGGGCAGCAGCCGTATTGGATTGGGGCCCCATCCTTGCAAGTTCATATATCATCTGTTCACAGGTCTTGTTTCTAAATATAGTCACGTCAGGGGTTAGGGCTGGAGAACACCAATTTGAGTAATGGTGGACACAGTCAAGTAAGTAACACTAAGCAATAGGCTAGTCTCTCCTTTCATTTTCTTGTGTCTACCATTTTAACATTAATATACATTAAGGCCCATGTAATCAGGTTAGTTGGAAAACCCATAATTCATAGCATTTAATGGAGACTCGGGCTTCCCTGGTGGCTCAGAGGTTAAAGCGTTTGCCTTTAATGTGGGAGACCCAGGTTTGATCCCAGGGTTGGGAAGATCCCCTGGAGAAGGAGATGGTAACCCACTCCAGTATTCTTGCCTGGAGAATCCCATGGACAGAGAAGCCTGGTAGGCTACAGTCCATGGGGTCACAAAGAGTCAGACACGACTGAGCGACTTCACTCGCTCAGTGGAGACTCACCAGATTCATAGCCACCTGAGGTCAACAGAACATATATCACATTTTCCCAGTTCCAATTACTGGATTACTCACTGCACAGAGATTTTACAGCTTTTCAAACCTTTTTCTGGTCTCTATTTTCACTATATTTTCTCCTCCTTTTGAATACTGACAAGGACTCATTCAAACTGCTAAGCCCTATACACAATGGAGGGCTTGCAATGTTAGGTCCAGAAAACTCCAATATTACTTTAATTGTTCCTCATTCATTCCCTTGAGGTTAACTATTTTTAAAAAGATAATAGCTTTCAGGGGCTTCCCTGGTAGCTTAGCTGGTAAAAAAATCCACCTGCAATGCAGGAGACCCCAGTTCAATTCCTAGGTCAGGATGATTCCCTGGAGAATGGATAGACTACCCTTCCAGTTTTCTTAGGCTTCCCTGGTGGTTCAAATGGTGAAGAATCTGCCTGAAGTGCAGGAGACCTGAGTTTGATCCCTGAGTTGGGAAGATGCTTTGGAGGACAGCATGGCAACCCAGTCCAGTATTCTTTCTGGAGAATCCCCATGGACAGAGGAGCTTGACAGGCTACAGTTCATGGGGTTGGAAAGAACTGAACACGACCAAGTGACTAAGCGTAGCTCAGCACAGTAGTTTTCATATTCTTACCCCATTCATTGTACTCTTGAGATATTTTGACTTCAATATGCGTTTAATTTATTAAAATTTTCTTAAACCTGTTATCATCCACTGTACCTGCTTCTCCATACTGCTCATAATTAGACAGAAATGCAAAGTGGATCACCAAAAGGATAATGAATAAAAAATGGTTATAGTATTTATTGTTGTTCAATCACTGAATCACGTCCAACTTTTTGCGACCTCACGGATGACAGCACACCAGCCTTTCCTGTCCTTCACTATCTCCTGGAGTTTGCTCAAACTCAAGTCCGTTGAGCCGGTGATGTCATCCAACCATCGCATTCTCTGCCCTTAATCTTTATCAGCATCAAGGTCTTCTCCTGCGGTATTGTCTACTTTAATTAGATTACCAAAAGGATAAAAATGAAAGATAGTAGTGTAACATATACTGATTTTAAAAGAGTAAACTTTGATGTCAAACTAAAGCTTACTATGGTTAAATACACTGAAGGGAAAAGAAATCTGAGAATACAATTCAGAACTTTAAATATCCACAAATTGGTTCAATTTCACTAAATTTCTGGACTTTTGCCTTAAACTAGCTCAATGGGAGTTGATAACTTATTGTCTCTTATGCTGTCAATCATGTTATATAAGGAGTCTACAATGGTGAGGCTGGGCTGGAAGAAAAAAGAGCTGGCAAGTTGCCAGATTTAAACTTTCAAAAAACAGAGGGAGAAAAATCTACTTTAACAATAGCATGTCTGTCAATCTAGAAAATGTAGGTGCTGAACTCAGGAATCAAAGAACTGTCTGCTGAAAATATGTTGGTCTCCAATGAAGGTAGAACCTGTAACAGATATGAAGCAGAAGCTCTCCTGTTATCTCCACTTACACACGATAAGCAAAATCAAATGAAGTATTTCCATGCCTGAAGACAGTTCCCGACGCTTTTAGAAAGAATAGTAATTATCCTGAACAAAGATGCACATGCTTGATAATTGAACCAAATTTGCAGGATCAGACATTTGAAATTCCAGGTTCCTTGACAAATCTATTGTTATCATTGGGAAAACAAGTAAATAATTAAATGCCATTTTAGAGAAACTTTTCTCAAGTTTTTTTCATTATAAACAAATAAAAACATACGTCTCTTTGTCCAATGCTCTCTTCATTAATAATAATTATTTGATTTAAAACAGTGCCTCTCACCAAGGTGGTCAAATGATTTTATATATATGTCAGTTCATCACAGAGACCTGTATGCATGCATGCTCAGTCACTCAGCTGTGTCCTACTTTGCGACTCCATGGACTGTAGCCTGCCAAGCTCCTCTGTGTATGAAATTCTCCAGGCAAGAATACTGGAGTGGGTTAACATTTCCTCCTCCAGGGTATCTTCCTGACTCAGAGATGGAACTAGTGTCTCCTGCCTTATAGGTGGATTCTTCGCCACTGAGGCACTGGGGAAATCCAATAGGGATTACAGATAGTCATTAAAATATAGTGCGAGAGAAGTTTGAAAACAAACAAGCATTGCACAGTCAATTATTTTGTGAGTTTTTTATTGTATCTGATTTACAAAATAAAAATTTGACCTGCAGTTACAGTTTTGATCTTCAGGTGATCAGCTGTAAGATGATACATGATTTCTCCTAGAGAACATTAGCTTAAAAGAAGAACAATTCATAACATATCTCCCATTCATCCCATCCATTTCCTAAGCCAAGATGCATGACTACACTTACCCAGGCTACCAATTTT
>SJYC01129665.1:0-16561 GCA_006408675.1 Madoqua kirkii | reverse complement strand
TTACCCCATTCATTGTACTCTTGAGATATTTTGACTTCAATATGCGTTTAATTTATTAAAATTTTCTTAAACCTGTTATCATCCACTGTACCTGCTTCTCCATACTGCTCATAATTAGACAGAAATGCAAAGTGGATCACCAAAAGGATAATGAATAAAAAATGGTTATAGTATTTATTGTTGTTCAATCACTGAATCACGTCCAACTTTTTGCGACCTCACGGATGACAGCACACCAGCCTTTCCTGTCCTTCACTATCTCCTGGAGTTTGCTCAAACTCAAGTCCGTTGAGCCGGTGATGTCATCCAACCATCGCATTCTCTGCCCTTAATCTTTATCAGCATCAAGGTCTTCTCCTGCGGTATTGTCTACTTTAATTAGATTACCAAAAGGATAAAAATGAAAGATAGTAGTGTAACATATACTGATTTTAAAAGAGTAAACTTTGATGTCAAACTAAAGCTTACTATGGTTAAATACACTGAAGGGAAAAGAAATCTGAGAATACAATTCAGAACTTTAAATATCCACAAATTGGTTCAATTTCACTAAATTTCTGGACTTTTGCCTTAAACTAGCTCAATGGGAGTTGATAACTTATTGTCTCTTATGCTGTCAATCATGTTATATAAGGAGTCTACAATGGTGAGGCTGGGCTGGAAGAAAAAAGAGCTGGCAAGTTGCCAGATTTAAACTTTCAAAAAACAGAGGGAGAAAAATCTACTTTAACAATAGCATGTCTGTCAATCTAGAAAATGTAGGTGCTGAACTCAGGAAATCAAAGAACTGTCTGCTGAAAATATGTTGGTCTCCAATGAAGGTAGAACCTGTAACAGATATGAAGCAGAAGCTCTCCTGTTATCTCCACTTACACACGATAAGCAAAATCAAATGAAGTATTTCCATGCCTGAAGACAGTTCCCGACGCTTTTAGAAAGAATAGTAATTATCCTGAACAAAGATGCACATGCTTGATAATTGAACCAAATTTGCAGGATCAGACATTTGAAATTCCAGGTTCCTTGACAAATCTATTGTTATCATTGGGAAAACAAGTAAATAATTAAATGCCATTTTAGAGAAACTTTTCTCAAGTTTTTTTCATTATAAACAAATAAAAACATACGTCTCTTTGTCCAATGCTCTCTTCATTAATAATAATTATTTGATTTAAAACAGTGCCTCTCACCAAGGTGGTCAAATGATTTTATATATATGTCAGTTCATCACAGAGACCTGTATGCATGCATGCTCAGTCACTCAGCTGTGTCCTACTTTGCGACTCCATGGACTGTAGCCTGCCAAGCTCCTCTGTGTATGAAATTCTCCAGGCAAGAATACTGGAGTGGGTTAACATTTCCTCCTCCAGGGTATCTTCCTGACTCAGAGATGGAACTAGTGTCTCCTGCCTTATAGGTGGATTCTTCGCCACTGAGGCACTGGGGAAATCCAATAGGGATTACAGATAGTCATTAAAATATAGTGCGAGAGAAGTTTGAAAACAAACAAGCATTGCACAGTCAATTATTTTGTGAGTTTTTTATTGTATCTGATTTACAAAATAAAAATTTGACCTGCAGTTACAGTTTTGATCTTCAGGTGATCAGCTGTAAGATGATACATGATTTCTCCTAGAGAACATTAGCTTAAAAGAAGAACAATTCATAACATATCTCCCATTCATCCCATCCATTTCCTAAGCCAAGATGCATGACTACACTTACCCAGGCTACCAATTTTCCCTTCCAATGAACACCCAGGACTGATCTCCTTTAGAATGGACTGGTTGGATCTCCTTGCAGTCCAAGAGAATCTCAAGAGTCTTCTCCAACACCACAGTTCAAAAGCATCAATTTTTCAGTGCTCAGGTTTCTTCACAGTCCAACTGTCACATCCGTACATGACCACTGGAAAAACCATAGCCTTGACTAGACAGACCTTTGATGGCAAGATAATGTCTCTGCTTTTCAATATCCTATCTAGGTTTGTCATAACTTTCCTTCCAAGAAGTGTCTTTTAATTTCATGGCTGCAGTCAGCATCTGCAGTGATTTTGGAGCCCCCCAAAATAAAGTCTACCACTGTTTCCACTGTTTCCCTACCTATTTCCCTTGAAGTGATGGTACCGGATGCCATGATCTTAGTTTTCTGAATGTTGAGCATTAAGCCAACTTTTTCACTCTCCTCTTTCACTTTCATCAAGAGGATTTTTAGTTAGAGAAATGCAAATCAAAACTATGAGATATCACCTCACACCGGTCAGAATGGCCATCATTAAAAAGTCTACAAACAATAAATGCTGGAGAGAGTATAGAGAAAAATGAATGCTCTTGCATTGTTGGTGGGAATGTAAACTGATCCAGCTACTTTGGAAGACAGTATGCAGATTCCTTTAAAAAAAAATTAGGAATAAAACCACCATATGACCCAGCAATCCCACTCCCAAGCATATACTCTGAGGAAACCAAAATTGAAATAGAGACATGTATCCCATGGAAGTAACCATATCAGGAGAATAGGGGCAAGGTATGCAGACATCTGAATGTAGCATCTTCAGTTTACCACAATGTGTCACAACATTTGTGTCCTATGAATAACAGTGTATGCTCATTTTTATGGTTAAAAAATTATTTAAAAATCACATATGAGCACTCCCAAATACTTCTTAATTTAAAATTAATCATGATGAGTCTTTCTACTTAAAAGAGTACCCTCTTTCCAGTTAGAAAACCAGTATGAGATAATTATATTTCAATGATATAGTTAAGAAACCTAATTAAAGAAATGAAAAAATAAAAATAAAATGCAAATAAAATAAAATAAATCAGTGTTTGTGTTGTTCAATCTCTCAGATATGTCCAATTCTTTGGGACCCCATGCACTGCAGCACATCAGGCTTACCTGTCCATCTCCAACTCCCAGAACTTGCTCAAACTCATGTCCATCGAGCTGGTGATGCCATCCAATCATCTCATCCTCCTTCATCCCC
Source organism: Madoqua kirkii (assembly GCA_006408675.1). Lineage (NCBI taxonomy): Eukaryota > Metazoa > Chordata > Mammalia > Artiodactyla > Bovidae > Madoqua > Madoqua kirkii. The sequence continues at coordinate 13,572 of SJYC01129665.1, read as the reverse complement.
TTCTCCTGTCGTCAATCTTTCCCAGCATCAGGGTCTTTTCCAGTGAGTCAGCACTTCACATCAGGTGACCAAAATATTGGAGCTTCAGCATCAGTCCTTCCACTCTGTATTCAGGATTGCTTTCCTTTAGGACTGACTGGTTTGTTCCTTCAGTCCAATGGACTCTCAGAGTCATATCCAACGTCACAGTCAAAAGCATCAATTCTTTGGTGTTCAGCCTTCTTTATGGTCCAAGAAAGAGAAAAACACATTTGTTTTTTGAACTAGATTAACTAAGGCTTTGAGAATCTACCAGTTAATATGAAAGCAAATTTGAGTGTATAGGATCTGAGGCAGAGTAATTCCATTTAGCAAGTTCATAGTAACTAAATTCCCTTACCCCATGGCTTCATAGACCTGCCTGGAATAGCTCATCTAGGTGAAGGTTACTGCATGTTAAAATCCACGCAACTCATTTGGGACACTGACATTTTTTTTTTTTCCCCTTTCAAGTGCTGTTAATCTAATGGAATGAAAATAAAGGATAATGGAATTATATATTTTTAATTAGAGAGATGCACCTAGGAAATCTACGAAGACCCCAAATGTTTGCTAACAATTGAACTACACTTTCATTAATTAATTTGCATTAATACAAGATTAGAGAGAGGCTATATTTCTTTTGTCCTTTCAACAGAAATGGAGACTCATGACCTTATTCTTTTAAATTGGCATGCTAAGTAATTGCATGCTGAGTTATCACATATTGAATCTTTGCAAATGGCCTTTAATAATAATCTACCAAAAGATAACTTTAGTCTTGGAAAACTTTATAAAAATAATTACTTATTTATTTTCCATTTATAATAGAAATTAACAGAACCTGTAGCATACAAGTTAGAGGAACTAGTCCTCCTAAGTCAGCAATTACTTTTGTGGTGTGAACTTCATCAGCTGTATCAGTTCCGTTCAGTTCAGTGCAGTCGCTCAGTCATGTCCCACTTTGTAGTCCCATGAATCGCAGCACACCAGGCCTCCCCGTCCATCACCAACTCCCGGAGTTTACCCAAACTCATGTCCATCTAGTCGGTGATGCCATCCAGCCATCTCATCCTCTGTCATCCCCTTCTCCTCCTGCCCCCAATCCCTCCCAGCATCAGGGTATTTTCCACTGAGTCAACTTTTTGCATGAGGTGGTCAAGTGTATCAAACTCTCCTTAACTCTTCATTTTCTGGTTTGCAAATTGGAAGAATAAGAATGTGTAGTAAAGTCTGATTTAATCTTCAGCAAATCCATTTATACACCCGACAGGGCACACACCAGCCTGGTGAAATGTAACTATGCGACTAGTTCATGGCCAAGAAGTGTTGGCAAATATTATGAAAGCCAGTTAGTGGCACGTTTCATAAAACCTTCACACAAACAATACTCCATTTCCTCTTCTTTCTGTAGGAACTCTGGAAATGAACTGAAAATTATAGAGCTTTAAGACCTAAAGCTAATGTATAGCTGATAACATCTATTCATTTAGATCAGAAATCTGTTTTGAACTTTATATGGATGAGCTAAATGGATATTGTATTGTGCTATTTTGGTTTTTTGCCACTATAGTAGTTACTATTACCTCAGCTAATATAGATTGTGTGAACTCTTAGATCTAAAATAATCCTTTAATGTTGCCATTCGACTCTATGGTTAAAGTCTATAGCTGAGGAAAAAAAACCCCACAATTTTACTTTTATATATGCTTTAGAATGTCAGAAATAAATATTTGTGTAAAATGTACTTTTCATTCAATTCACTTAATCTCACAATGAAGCAAAGCTGTCTAAAGATTTTATAATTTTTAAATACTTTTCATACATTTTCAGTGTGCTTTCTAATATACAAGTTAAATCACAAAGGTAAATTTAACCAAAGTACCTCACACAATATGCAACCTTCTGTTTAGATTTTACAATTTGAAATTCAAACAGTTTTCATCTTTGTGCTATCTGTGCCTATCAGGTGATGAGGAAGGTATTTAAGCTCAAAGCAGATCTAGACTAAGGGTCATGTATTATTGATTGCTGAGTAATAGATTACCCTAATATTTAGTATTTTACAATAATACAGGTGTATCATCTTGCAGTTTCTTTGGACCTAGCTCATTCTGTCCCTATATTTCACACTCTTTCAGAACCCAGCAATCAAGGTATCTATTGAGATTAGTGTCTTCTGAAGGCTCAGTTATGGAAGGATCTACTTTCACTACAACTGGCAGCTTCCCAGTTCCTCAAGTGTTGTCAGGTTAGGGACCTCACTTCCTTGCTGGATCCTGTCCGAGTTGGCCCCTTCGGTTCTCAGCATGTGGGCCACTCCCTTTAGGCAGCTTCCTCTATCAAAGCCAGCAAGAGATGGAGAGAGTCGCCTAGCAACCCAGAGGTCCCTGTCTCCTGCAACCTAATTACAGAAATGAAGCTCCTTAATGTTGTTATTTTATATTGATTAGTAGCACATTATTCAGAGGGTGGGAAGAAGCTGTAGATATCAGAAGGCAAGAGCACTGGGAGTTATTTAAGAGGGCACTTGACAGAGATCATCTTTGAATTCTTTTATGATTATACCTCCCAAATAACTAACACAATTGGATGTCTTGGTTAGACTGATAAAATACTTCCCTGTCATTTCTTCCTTTTGCTATTAACCAGGTTCTGGAGAAAAGACAAAGAGAAAAACAAGGAACAAAAAGAAGACAAAGAGATAGAGTAAGAAGAAAAAAGGGAATATAGAGAAAGAAATGAATAGAAGGTGTTAACTTGTATGAATTTCACTTTCTGTTATGCAATCACGTCTATCTGAATGAGCAACATGATGGGTTCTCCTATACATATTTTAGCAAAATAAGCCAGTGAAGGTGGGGCAGTGCTGGAGAGACCTGGCTTAGTGCACTGAAAGATTTATAGTATGGATGCATGCATTGAAAGTTAGAAATATAAATAGCTGTGAAAAGAACAAAAACTGGCACTTCTATAGAAATTATATGGGAGGACTAGTTATGAGTAAAGTAACAATGCATTGGTTCATGGGACTTTTGGAAGATGATCTTGTCAAAATAGGGTGTGATCATTTTATTGCTCTAACAAATATAACTTGATATCAATCTATCTGAATGATGACTTCTATGAAATAATAATGCCTGAAATGTATATAGAATGTTATGACCTATTTTATAAAATAGTTATTTCATTTTGTTCTCATAAGCCACCTCCTCTTCTCATATGCACAGATTTGCCAAGTCACCCACTACTACTAAAAATTCTTCCTTGGTTCCACATTACAAGGAAGATGAAGTCCAGACTCCTTTCCTAACTTACAAAGCCACTGAAGGCGAGCACATGCCTGCATTATCCCATTCATGTGTCCCACTTCACACTTCCGTCCTCTGTTCTAAAACCACTCCTGTATCTGCCACACTGACCAACCTTTGGGCGTTTGTTCACGCTCTAGGTTAGAATCTCTCAGCACAACTGACATTTTTGACCAGATAATTTTCTGTTGTGGGGGCTGTGTCCTGCACATTTTAGAAGAAATAGTAGCTGCCTTGGCATGCATGATCGTGACAAGCAAGAGTCTGCAAATATTAGCAAGTGCCCCTTGGGAACAGGAGTAGCAAAATACACCTCCCTTGAGAAACACAAGTCTAGATCATGTTCCATTCTGTTTTCTTCATCTAGAAGATTCTACTCTTATTTCTCCTACTGACTGACTCTCTGACATGTTCTTACAAGTCATCTCCATTGAGTGCAGCCACTATGGAAAGCAGTAAGAAGGTTCCTCAGAAAATGAAGTGCAGAATGACCATATGATCTAGCAACCCCATTCCTGGGTACACATCCAAAGAAATGGAAAACAGAACATCAAAGAGATATCTGCACATGTCACATGCTCATTCTGGCATTATTTTCCACAGACAAGATACAGGAACAACCTAAGTAACCATCAAGAGAGGAAGGGATAGAAAAGATGTGGCACACAACGGAATATTATTCAGCCGTGATAAAAAAAATAAAGCCCTTTCATTTGCAATGGCATGTATATTATACTAAACAAAATAAGCCAGACAGAGAAAGAGAAACATTATATATCATTTACATGAGAATCTAAAGAAAGGGGCGAGGGGAATGTCAAACTCATAGAAACAGAGAAGTAGTTTCCAAGGGGTGAAGCCAGGCAGGGGCAGTGGGGTTTGAGGAAAACGCAGTTTATTAAAAAGGTACAAACTTTCCTCTAAGAGATGAACAAAAACAGAGGAGCTAATATAAAACACAGTGGTAGTTGTGTAACTGAAAGAAGAGATGCTTCCATTGGAAAGCCTTTTTTTTTTTTTCCAATTCAGCACTCCAGACTGAATTAGATGCCCACTTTGGTTCTGGTCTCTATCTAAGCCCTAGGCACAATATTTAGAAGGATTGTTTCAATCTTAGTTTCACTGTATATTAGCTATATAACCATGAGTATTTTATTCAATCTATGATTTTTTTTTGTCTCATCTCTAGAAAAGGGGTGATGATACTAAACATTTCATAGTATGTGACACACACCTGTTCACACTCAATATGAGTCAATATTATCACCATTTGCCTTTGTTACTTTTTGAGTGGAAGCACGGTGAATTCTACTTCATTAGATATTATAACATGGATTTTAAAATTCAAAGTTTATATCATGCTGTAGAGTCAAATCTAAATAATAATTGAATTATTCATCACTTTATATTTCTGTAGCAACATGCTCACCTTGGTAAAGAATATCTTCACTTTATTAAAGGATTATTTATATCAGTTTGGATTATATAGCCAATGAACCACAGTGCTGCTAAACTTGGCCCATAGGGATAAACACTTTATTGAAACATGGATTTCATTTCTCTATTCCTTCATAGAGGATTTGTGCTGTGAGAAGAGTTCAGTATGGGCTACCTGAGAGTAAAATATTTATATAAGCCATCAAAAAGAAAAATTTCAGAACAAACATAAAAATATCCATAATTCACACTCTGCATTGACATGCTAAGGAAATTAGTATAAATGCACACATAGCGTAGCAGAACTGTTTAAGTATTAACGCAGACAAAAATTCTTGAAAAATACATACATGCTTTTTAAAATGTGATTAAAAGATACAGAAAACTTTACTGAGAGCTCAAAGAAAGTCTTAGGAATACACAGTCTGTAAAACAAAAGATGAATTGGTTGATGAAAAGAGAAATGATCAGAGGGTAGATGGTGTGGAAGGCAAAATGATGTGAAGCTGTAAGTATCAGCTTACCTAGCAATGGCATTTTGAAGGTGTTATTAATTCACGGATCGGAAAGCAGGTCAATTACCCTGGATTCAGATTATTACCAAGGGTCTTTAAAAGATGAAAGAATGAGATAGAAGCGTTAAAGAATGAGATGGAACAACAGAATCAAGGATCAGAGTAACAAAGATAATAAGATGCTATGCTAATGGATTTAAAGATGGAAAAAGGGGCCATGAGCTAAAGAATGCAAGGTGCTTCTAGAAGCTGGGAAAGCAAGGGAATGGATTGTCCCCTGGAACCTCCAGAAAGGCCTTTGGTCAATGAGAATACAACCCTGCCAACACTTTGATTCTAGCTCAGTGAAATCCATTTTAGTCTTCTGACTTCCAGATTTATAATATAACTCTCTGTTGTGTTAAGCCTCTGAATTTGTGGTAATTTATCATAGCACTGGGGAAAAAAAAAAAAAAAGACCCTGATGCTGGGAAAGATTGAAGGTAGGAGGAGAATAGGGCAACAGAGGATGAGACGGTTGGATGGCATCACCAACTCGATGGACTTGAGTCTGAGCAAGCTCCAGGGTATAGTGAAGGACAGGGGAGCGTGGTGTGCAGCAGTCCATGGGGTTGGAAATAGTCAGACATTACTTAACGACTAAACACAACATTATAGCACTAACAGATTTATGTGATAAAGCAAATATAGCCCAGTGTTTATTGTAGAACATAGGTCATGGAGATATTGATGTACACTATACACTTCTTTCAATTTAGGTATATGTTTAAAAAAAAAAGTTTATGGGCTTCCCAGGTGGCTCATTAGTAAAGAATCTGCCTGCAGACGAGGTCTGGGGGGCACAGGTTCAATCCCTGGCCCGGTAAGATCACACACGTCATGCGCCACAGCTCTTGAGCCTGTGCTCCAGGGCCCGGAAGTCGAAACCACTGAGCTGCTGTATGGCAGCTACTGAAGGCTGTGTGCCCCCGAATCCTTGCTTCAGAGCAAAGAGAGGCCGCTGCAACGAGAAACCTGCGACTAGAGAGGAGTCCCCACACATCACAACTAGAGAAAAGCCGGCAAGGAAGACTCCTGGCAGCCGAAAATAAATAAGTATCTTAAAAAACTGTTTAAAAGTAAATTGAAAAAGAAAGACAGACTAGTATACTGTAGAAATGATATTAAAACTGAGTTGGTCAACAGTAATTGTTTTTTTATGAATTAATTTCTTATTTATATTCAGTTCTGTGTTCAGCCGCTCAGTTGTGTCCGACTCTTTGCAGTCCCACGGACTGTGGCTTGCCAGGCTTCTCTGTCCATGGGGTTCTCCAGGAAAGAGTACTGGAGTGAATTGCCATTCCTTATTTCAGAGGAACTTCTCAACCCACAGATTGAACCCTGGTCTCCTGCAGACAGGTTCTTTACCATTTGAGCTACAGGGGACTCCTTAATTTCTCTATGTACATTAAAAGAATCTCAGTCTGGTTTAGAATGCTAATGCTTGATAGATACTAATAAATATTAGGTAAAAATACAGACTCCAATTAGAATTGCTTACCTTGTCTGAATTCACGTGAACTAGCCTGTGGTTGGGAAAGGTGTCATCAGAAGCATAATACAGGTGAGAGTCTTTGAGCTTCCAAACACTAAACTGAAATTAGGAAATGTTACTCATTTATGATTTTCTGAAAAAAATCTAACAGTGCCACTGTTTTAATGAATGACAGTAACCCTGGGAAGTGGAGAGACGGAATGAGCATTAGTAATTTTTTCTTGTCTTGATGAAGATTTTGGGATTAAGGACAAAAGCTAAATTAGTTTAGCTTGTTGTTTCATATATACACTGCTGTTGCTGTTGTTGCTAAGTCACTTCAGTTGTATCCAACTCTGTGTGACCCCATATATGGCAGCCTACCAGGCTCCCCCATCCCTGGGATTCCCTGGACAAGAACACTAGAGTGGGTTGCCATTTCCTTCTCCAGTGCATGAAAGTGAAAGTGAAGTCGCTCAATCATGTCCGACTCTTAGCGACCCCATGGACTGCAGCCTACCAGGCTCCTCCATCCATGGGATTTTCCAGGCAAGAGTACTGGAGTGCCATTGCCTTCTCCACATATATACACTGAAGTGAAGTGAAGTGAAGTGGCTCAGTTGTGTCCGACTCTTTGTGACCTCATGGACTGTAGCCTACTGGACTTTTCCGCCCACAGGATTTTCCAGGCAAGAATACTGGAGTGGGTTGCCATTTCCTTCTCTAGGTAAACTTCCCGACCCAGGGATTGAACCCGGGTCTCCCACACTGTAGGCAGACGCTTTACCATCTGAGCCACACTACTATATGTAAAATAGATTATTAATAAGGACCTACTCTATACCCTGGCTGGCTACAATCCATGGGGTCACAAAGAGTCAGACACGACTGAGCAACTAAACACACACACACACACACACACACACACACACATACACACACACACACACACACACAATAGTTTAGGGAACTCTACACACTACTCTGCAAGTCTCTATAGGGGAAATAATCTTTTAAAAAGTGAATATATGTATAGCTGATTCTTTCATATTCATCGGAAGCACTGATGCTGAAGCTGAAACTCCAATACTTTGGCTACCATATGTGAAGAGCTGACTCATTGGAAAAGACTCTGTTGCTGGGAAAGATTGAAGGCAGGAGGAGAAGGGATGACAGGGCATGAGATAGTTGAATGGCATCACAGACTCAGTGGACATGAGTCTGAATAAGCTCCGGGAGTTGGCAATGGACAGGGGACCCTGCGTGCTACAGTCCAGGGAACGTGGGGTTGCAACACACAGCCTATCACACAAAGAGTCAGACAAGACTGAGTGACTGAACTGAACTGATAACTGATTCACTTTGCCGTGCACCTGAAAATAAAAGGACATTGTAAATCAATTACATTCCAATATTTTTCAATTTGCTATTTCAATTTTAATAGGCTTTAGCATGTTTTCTGTGCTAATCAATCCAGTCAACTTCTTTGTATCTTAAAATAAATACCACATAAAATCTTTCTACATTGGAGAATGGGAATGCTAACATACCTCCACAGCAGGCACTTTCAGGGACCTGCCTGTATCCCCTAAACCTACTGATCTGATTCCAACTAACAAAGTCTCCAGTTTTTGTGCCTGAGGGCATCCTCTAGCTATCAGAGCTGCCTCTGCCCAGGGCAGGACAGACTGTAAAGCGATAGGTATTGGAAACCCCAGGATAAGTCATTAACCAGTGACGAGGCAGCCGGTAGATAACAGCTTCCTTGCTTTACCTCAGGTATAGGACTATGTTGCACCCTGACTCTCTACTGGGGTTTAACTCCAGTTGTCTATAGCAGTGATGTGCTTAACAACTCTCCCTTAATTTGGCTTGATCCCCCTCTGTCTCCTTTACCTGACCTCCTATTGGTGAGTCCTTTGATTGTCTCCCAAATCCACTCTTAGAATTCTCTACTTTGAAAGAATTTAAATAGATTTCTCATCCTCAGAAAGAGGTTAAAAAAAAAGCAAACAAACCCACAAAGTTTTAAAAACTAATATTAAAACATAAAATTATAGAAAGCTTTATAATATACTGATACATTCTAAACACTTCTCTAACTTAGAATGCACTCTCATCAAAATGAAATATTGCATAATATTTGCATCTCCATCCAATGAAACTGAATTTTAAAGCCACTATTCTCTGAGAGTACTTACAACTCTTAGGAGCAAAAAATAAATAAATAAAACAGAGGAAAAAAAAGAAGAAAGCAAAAGTCTTCAGCATTCCTCCTGACGCGGCCACTTTATCACATGGCTTGAGTGAACAGAAGGCAATGTCTGGGTTAACTCTGATGATGTATGCATCTGAAATTAGTGATTTCGGACAACAGTGCCAGGAGATTTCAGATACTCTTCGGTCCTCTGTGCATTTGACTTGGTACACATGACAAGAGTAAGTGAGACTGAGACATCTAATCTTCTTGAAACTGATTCCACAAAGTATTGTTTGATGCCACACAATTGGGCATACTTTATCTTTCTGTCTTAGCTGTGTGGCCAGTTTTATAGAGATGGGCCATGATGAATCAGAATAATTGAATTCCATGGTTCTTTTCAGCTTTTGTCACACAGAAAATGAAGAAAAGAAAGAAAAATCACACTTTTAAATATACTTTCCAAAGAAGTTTCTACTGTAGGAATAAAACCTGAAACAAATATTGAAGCTTAACAATAGTTAAGATGAACCCAGAGGAAATTGCTATTCCTAGTGTCAGTTACTAGGTTACTGAGGCTGGCCAGTGAATGGAAGGCAGCCGTAGGCTTTATTAGGAGGTAAGGGGCACCCTGATGCTGTGCTCTGTCAGAAAAATGCTGCAGTGGATAGATACAGAGGTCACATCACTGATTCTTAATATCCCAGAATTGTCACCCCCTGGATAGAATACCACCTCATTTACAATCTTATTTCTTCAAATAAGTCTTTGACTCACCTTTCAGCTTTAAATTCATGAGAGTGTAACAACAGTGAGGTTCAGAGTCATAGAAGTATTTATAATTTCGGCCTTGTTGAGTATTCCCCGTTCATCTGGTGAGAAGAACCTAGCTTACCTTTGTGATCTCCTTATATCCCTTTTGTGTGCAGATCAGATAGACTTAACTATCATACACACACACACACAAAGGATGGATATAAATATATATATATATTTAAAATATTTAATATATATATATATTTATATACATATATTTTGTTCCATAGCAACTATATCTTAACTAAGACCAATGAGACTCCGCTAGGCTAATGCCAGAATGTGAAAAACACTGGAACTTAGATGAGAACAACAAAAGATGGAAAGTAGAGTAGGAGATGCTAATCTTCCCGTGAGAACTCCGCCTTGAAGATGCTGCTCATCTCTCCTCACAGAAGAAAGTCTAGATAGTGCTGGTCCTGCTTTCTATCCACCCGGAGCCTGGTTTACTTTACTTTTGCAAGTTAACCCACACATTCAACAGGTCACAAGAGGCCAGTTCTGTTGCTAAAAGCAATAAACCCTTTTTCTCCTCAAGTCATTTATTTTTCTAATGTATCACTTGCTGTTTCCTTTGATTTGAACAGTAACCTAGGTTTAAAGGGCTTCCCAGGTGGCGCTCGTGGTAAAGAACCTGCCTGCCAATGCGGGAGAACTAACAGACGTGGGTTCGATTCCTGGGTTGGGAAGACCCCCTGGAGGAGGGCATGGCAAACCACTCAAGTATTCTTGCCTGGAGACTCCCATGGATAGAGGAGCCTGGAGGGCTATAGTCCACAGATTCACACAGAATCAGACACAACTGAAGCGACTTAGCCTGCATGCATACACACAGAGTTTAAAGCCATTCTTATTTTATTTTTATAATATCCTAATTTTGATTCATATTTGAGAAACAAAGATTAAAAGTCAATGAGGACTTACCTTTTTGCCAGGCACTGTGATTAGCCTTTTCAAATATTATTTCCTTCAGTCTTCACAAAACCTAAATCACTATGTAACTTGGCTTTTAAATATTTGTCTTATTTTATTGTTATTCTTTTTCTAGAGAAAGATAACAGGCTAATTATAGAGCACTAACTAGAGAAACAATTAAAGGTGCATAAGATGCATGTCATTATATTGGATTGGCCAAAGAATTCATTTAAGATTTTTATTTTTCATGAAGACCCTAATGAATATTTTGGCCAACCCAATCTATGACAGGTGCAAATAGATGTAGAGAAAAATATTTATTTATTTATTTCAGTTCTTCCAATGTTGTATACATTCCAGACACTGTATTAAAAATATTTGCATACATTACTCTCTGAGTCAATAAACTGACACTCAAAAATAGTATGTAGCTTTCCTAAAGCCATATATGTCTTACAGAGAGGAAGTTTCAGAGTGAGGCTTTGAACCCAGCTCTTTGTGACTACAAAGCCTACCACAGTCTTCTCCAGTTATTACCAAATAACTGTAGAGTATTGTCTTCTCTAGATATTTATTATCTTTAGATTTATTTCTTCATGAGGATTAAATATGTTTTGTTTTGTTTTATTTTGACTATATGACTATTTCAGCTTAAGGAAAACAGAGAAGAAGAAACTGTTTATAAATTCTCAATGACCTTTAAAGCAGAAACAGCTGTTGGGTTACACTGGTCTTGAGTGAACACAGACATCTCTGAGACGGATGGACTTTAGAATTCACGTGCGTTGTCATCTTACTCTTTGAGAAAACACGGAGAAAGCTGTGGGGACTAATTTATTGCATTTTTAAAATAAAAGTAAATGCCATATCGTAATATAAAGTGACAGTCTGATTACATTCACTGATGAACTTGGTTCCTGAATTTCTATTGATAGTGATAAATAATCCCAAGGAGAGTTAGGTCCTCACCTTTGAAGACTGTTTCTGAAAGCTGAATGATATAAGGCTCTATTTTGGGGAGAATCTACTCATAAACCCCTAGTTAAATCATTTTAATATACTGTTAGGGATCTAGTTTTAAATCCCTTACACTTATAGAGATGTGTATAAGAGACAGGTTACTGAGGCTGGCCAGTGAATGGAAGGCAGCCGTAGGCTTTATTAGGAGGTAAGGGGCACCCTGATGCTGTGCTCTGTCAGAAAAATGCTGCAGTGGATAGATACAGAGGTCACATCACTGATTCTTAATATCCCAGAATTGTCACCCCCTGGATAGAATACCACCTCATTTACCAATCTTATTTCTTCAAATAAGTCTTTGACTCACCTTTCAGCTTTAAATTCATGAGAGTGTAACAACAGTGAGGTTCAGAGTCATAGAAGTATTTATAATTTCGGCCTTGTTGAGTATTCCCCGTTCATCTGGTGAGAAGAACCTAGCTTACCTTTGTGATCTCCTTATATCCCTTTTGTGTGCAGATCAGATAGACTTAACTATCATACACACACACACACAAAGGATGGATATAAATATATATATATATTTAAAATATTTAATATATATATATATTTATATACATATATTTTGTTCCATAGCAACTATATCTTAACTAAGACCAATGAGACTCCGCTAGGCTAATGCCAGAATGTGAAAAACACTGGAACTTAGATGAGAACAACAAAAGATGGAAAGTAGAGTAGGAGATGCTAATCTTCCCGTGAGAACTCCGCCTTGAAGATGCTGCTCATCTCTCCTCACAGAAGAAAGTCTAGATAGTGCTGGTCCTGCTTTCTATCCACCCGGAGCCTGGTTTACTTTACTTTTGCAAGTTAACCCACACATTCAACAGGTCACAAGAGGCCAGTTCTGTTGCTAAAAGCAATAAACCCTTTTTCTCCTCAAGTCATTTATTTTTCTAATGTATCACTTGCTGTTTCCTTTGATTTGAACAGTAACCTAGGTTTAAAGGGCTTCCCAGGTGGCGCTCGTGGTAAAGAACCTGCCTGCCAATGCGGGAGAACTAACAGACGTGGGTTCGATTCCTGGGTTGGGAAGACCCCCTGGAGGAGGGCATGGCAAACCACTCAAGTATTCTTGCCTGGAGACTCCCATGGATAGAGGAGCCTGGAGGGCTATAGTCCACAGATTCACACAGAATCAGACACAACTGAAGCGACTTAGCCTGCATGCATACACACAGAGTTTAAAGCCATTCTTATTTTATTTTTATAATATCCTAATTTTGATTCATATTTGAGAAACAAAGATTAAAAGTCAATGAGGACTTACCTTTTTGCCAGGCACTGTGATTAGCCATTTTCAAATATTATTTCCTTCAGTCTTCACAAAACCTAAATCACTATGTAACTTGGCTTTTAAATATTTGTCTTATTTTATTGTTATTCTTTTTCTAGAGAAAGATAACAGGCTAATTATAGAGCACTAACTAGAGAAACAATTAAAGGTGCATAAGATGCATGTCATTATATTGGATTGGCCAAAGAATTCATTTAAGATTTTTATTTTTCATGAAGACCCTAATGAATATTTTGGCCAACCCAATCTATGACAGGTGCAAATAGATGTAGAGAAAAATATTTATTTATTTATTTCAGTTCTTCCAATGTTGTATACATTCCAGACACTGTATTAAAAATATTTGCATACATTACTCTCTGAGTCAATAAACTGACACTCAAAAATAGTATGTAGCTTTCCTAAAGCCATATATGTCTTACAGAGAGGAAGTTTCAGAGTGAGGCTTTGAACCCAGCTCTTTGTGACTACAAAGCCTACCACAGTCTTCTCCAGTTATTACCAAATAACTGTAGAGTATTGTCTTCTCT
>SJYC01129664.1:0-10189 GCA_006408675.1 Madoqua kirkii | reverse complement strand
GATCTAGTTTTAAATCCCTTACACTTATAGTCTTTATATAACCAAAAACAAAGACAAATACAGATATTAACTACAAGCTAACTTACAAAGCCAATACATTTCAAATTAATAACATTAATTTAATTTAAAGGAAGACTTATTTTGTGGAATTTAAATTGTTGCCCGTATATGAATGTGGTACTAACTCCTATGGTTATAAGGACTCTTGAATTTGTTTTGTATTTATTACATAGCCCTGGGGGTGATGCAATTTCCCCATTGTTTTTGTAGTCAAAGCCCTGGGTGATTTTAATTCAAACAAGCTATCAAGTAATATTTTCAATAACTTTCTTAGATATTATCATTAACATAGCAAGCCTATGATTATTTTTTCTTTCAGTTTTCAGATATAATTGACATACAGCAGTGTATAAGTTTATAATGTAAAGCATAATGATTTGACTTAAATACATCAAGAAATGATTACCACAATAAGTTCAGTGAACATCCATCATGTTGTATAGGTACAAAAAAGAAAAGAAAATATCTTTTTATTATGATAACAGCACAGGATGTACTCTCTTGATAGTTTTCACTTATAATGTATAGCAGTGTTAATTATATAAATCATGCGTACCTTACATCCCTCTGTGCTAGCTGTGTTGATGTATGGCAAAACCAATACAGTATTGTAAAGTAAAATAAAGTTAAAAGAATAATAATAATAAAATAAAAATTGCAATAAAAAATAAAATTTTTTAAAAAGATTACACAAATAAAGTACTTAACAGAAGAAAAAAAATGTTTAGACTGACATGGGAATTTTCCAGGCAAGAATACCGAAGTAGGTTGCCATGCCCTCCTCCAAGGTATCTTCATAACCCAGGGATCCAACTCAGGTCACTTGTAATGCAGGTGGGTTCTTTACCATCTGAGCCACCACAGAAGCCCACATTACTCCCCTAGGACTTATTTAATATCTTACAACTAGAAACCTAGAACTTTGGACACCTTCATTCAGTTTTCTCTCCCCTTACCTGCTGTATGGTAACCATGAATCAGATCTCTGTTTCTCTTTGTTTGTTTTTAAAATTTAATTGACCTATAAAACTCTTTTAGTTTCTGGTGCACAATAAAATGATTAAATACTTCTGTATTTTTTAAGCTGATCCTCACAATGAGTCCAGTTATTGTATGTCACCATATGAAGATATTACATGGTTATTGAATAGATTCCCTATACTGTATGTTACATGACTCATTTCTTTTACACCTGGAGCTTGTGCCTCTTAATCTTCCTTGCTTATATCTGTCCTCCGCCTCTCTCTCCCTTCTTGCCCCCATGCTTTTTCTCTGTATTTATAATTATTTTTGCTCTGTTAGATTCCACAGATAAGTGAAATTACAGACTGGGGTGTCTTTCTCTGACTTTACTCGGTATAACACCCTTTAGGTTCATCAATGTGGTCACAAATAGCAAAACTTCATTCTTTTTTATGGCTTAATAGTATTTCACATCTTCGTCGTCCATTCATGTGTCGGTGAGCACTTACATTGCTTCCGTATCTTGACAATTGTTCATAATGCTGCAATGAGCATAGACGTGCCCATATCTTTTGTAATCAGACTTTTTTGTTTTCTTTGAAAAAATACTCAGGATTGGAACGCTCTGCAATTTAACAGAGCTATTTGGCAACCAAGACTATTTTAAATAAGGGGATTCGATGTCTTGGTCTGACTTTTCCTGAAGCAAACTTTAAGACAAAAGTTTACATATTAATGGTTTATTTGGAAGTGTGAGTTTCTGGAGTCAGAATAAAGGCCCTTGAAGCAGAGAGAAAACAAATGAAGGCTCATCCAAACTCATATCACTGAATTGGCCACCTCAAGGGAATACTGTGTGCTCAATTCAAGAGAGTTCTAAGAAGCTTCTGGTGTGTTTCAAAATCACCCATCTCAGAAGTAAAAAGGGAAATCATCAATCACTGGTTCATCCTCCAACAAGTAAGTACGGTGCCTACAAGACCACCAACCCTTCCTGGGGCACTCTAAGTGAAAGGAGATCTCTGGGCAGAAAGTCAGAGGACTTGCTGTGTATTTGAAAGTTTCTATCTGATTACACTAGTGCCAAGCAACTCAAAGACTGTGGAACTGTCCACAGCAGCGGTGGCTGGAATAAGATGTGAGACCAAGGGATCCTGAAGCCATGCACAGAGGCGTTACCATTCACTTAGACACTAAAATCTTAGATGATTTGGAATATTATATCTTTACATGATTAAAATAATCAACAGTCACTTAAAATTTGTCATAGAGGTCACATGGGGGCACCCTGTTGAGAAACATTCTTATCATATCTTATTCATGAGTGTCTCAATTATTCAGTGAGTTTATAGTTCTCAAAATATCTGTATACCAATTGCCTTACAGATGTTTGTCAATGCAAGTTCTCAGAAAAAAGAAGACACTTTTTCAAAATAATAGATTCTTTTTATTGAATTCAGCATACTTTCTCAGATTTTCCTTTTGTGTATTCTGCTATATTCTTGGAATTCAAAAATGACCAGACCACAAACACTAGATGTCCCAAAGTCTTGCTGGGAAAGCAAGCACCTAAACCACAAATCTTATAGGATTCCGTAGCTGGCATATCCTCAAAGTGATTGTGAGACCCTAATGTGTGTTTTCTACATACAAAGAGCATATTTCATATAAACAATGGGTATTCAAAAAATGGGCAGCTTAATTTCAAATGTGTAGCAAGGATAACAATGCAAGCACATTACCGGAAGGGAAAATGAAAGGATTTCCATGACCAGTTTAGGCTGGAATTTTTATTTGAGGTAGTGAGAGGGTGGAATTGTTCCTTTGATCTAATTATCATAGTAAACCCATGCAAGTTATGTTCAGTCCAGGAACTGAAAACCACCCCTTAGCTTAATTCCAGTTAAACTGATTGAGAAAAATGGAATTGTGAACTTTTAAATTTATTTTTAATCCATATTTTCATATATAATAAAATTTAGAAATATTTTCTATCATAGTAACACTGGTTTTTGCCAAGATACAAATAAATGCACACGCACATACATACACATAACCATTCAAATATGTATATATGTATATACATATACATACATAAACAAATGAGTATATTTGTATGTCGTGAAGTCGCTCAGTCATATCTGAGTGTTTGCGACCCCATGGGCAGTAGCCTGCACCAGGCTCCTTCATCCATGGGATTTTTTAGGCAAGAGTACTAGAGTGGGTTATCATTTCCTTCTCCAGAGAATCTTCCTGACCCAGGGATCGAACCCAGTTCTTCCGCACTGTAGACAGACGCTTTACCATCTGAACCACCAGGGCTGTATAATAAATATCAACCTTGAAAGTACTCTTTTAGGGCTAGTAAACTTTCGTGCATAATTTTTTAAAAAAGAAAAAGACTAGATAAAACAATCCTGCCTCCTGGAAATGTTAAAGAGTAAATCAAAAGCCTAATGAAGCATAAAAATAGTGAGTAAATTAATTCTTTAATATGGCTCTGACAGCCAACTGCTTTCAGATATGCAAGCATAGACGTTCATCGCCACTTACTTTACATAAATAACGTGGTGTAATTACTACCACTCTCACGCTTCGTTGGTGGCATTATTTTTGCATATAAAATAATATTGATCAGAACAAACTTCCATGGCATTGTATCTTTTGGACTCTGTGGGAGAGGGCAAGGGCAGGATGATATGGGAGAATGACCTTGAAATATGTAAATTATCACATGTGAAATGAATCGCCAGTCCAGGTTCGATGCATGATACAGGGTGCTCGGGGCTGGCGCACTGGGATGACCCAGAGGGATGGGACGGGGAGGGACGTGGGAGAGGGTTCAGGATCGGGAACACATGTACACCCGTGGCAGATTCATGTCAATGTATGGCAAAACCAATACAATATTGTAAAGTAAAATAAATAAATAAAACTGAAAAAAAATAGCTGTATGGTGTACATTAAAATTTCATAATCTTCCATGACTTCTGAGAGCAATGCTGGGCTCACTGAAATACAGTTTCTAATTCATATACCAATGCTGGTCATCTCTGTTTTAAATAGACTCTTTGTGTAGATCACAATGGTTTTTATTAGTGTTTTTAGTTACTGTGGCTTATTTGTATATTTACCTCTTTCTATATATGTTTAAGCTTAAAAAAAGAAAAAAAAATACCAATTAGCCCTTAATGCTCACTGTTTTGGGATAGTGAAGCTATCATAAAAAACACCATAGACCGGGTAATTGAAACAACAAATTTTTATTTTCACACAGCTCTGAGAAATGGAATCCAAGTTCAAGATGCTGGACAATTTGGTTCCTGGTGAGTTATTTCTTCCGGGCTTGCAGATGTTCACCTTCTCACTGTGAACTCAAAAGGCAGAGATGGGGAAGAGAGGTGTGGTATTTCTTTCTCTTCTTAAAGGGGCACCACCCCATCAGATTAGGGCCTCACATTTATGACCTTTATGACCATATTTTGGGCTCCAAAATCACTGCAGATTGTGACTGCAGCAATGAAATTAAATGGCACTTACTCCTTGGAAGGAAAGCTATGATCAAACTAGACAGCATATTAAAAAACAGAAACATTACTTTGCCAATAAAGGTCCTCCTCGTCAAGGCTATGGTTTTTCCAGTAGTCCTTGTGAGAGTTTCCAGTAGTATGGATGTGAGAGTTAGACTATAAAGAAAGCTGATTGCCGAAAAATTGATGCTTTTGAACTGTGGTGTTGAAGAAAACTCTTGAGAGTCCCTTGGACTGCAGGGAGATCCGAAAGGAGATCCATCCTAAAGGAGATCAGTCTTGGGTGTTCATTGGAAGGACTGGTGTTTAAGCTGAAAGCCCAATATTTTGGCCACCTCATGCAAAGAGCTGACTCATTTGAAAGACCCTGATGCTGGGAAAGATTGAGGACAGGAGGAGAAGGGGACAACAGAGGATTAGATGGTTGGATGGCATCACTGACTCAAAGGACATGCGTTTGAGTGGACTCCGGGAGTTGGTGATGGACAGGGAGGCCTGGCGTGCTGTAGTCCATGGGGTTGCAGAGTTGGACACAACTGAGCAACTGAACTGAACTGAACTTGATGACCTCATTAAAAATTAATCCCCTCCTCAGAGGCCCTGTCTCCAGTGATAATCACACTGGAAGCTAGGGCTTTGATCTATGAGTCTGGGTAGACACATTTCGCTTCAGCTGTGTCCAGCTCTTTGTGACCCTGTGGATTTGTAGCCTGTCAGGCGCTTCTGTCTGTGTAAATTCTCTAAGCAAGAATACTGGAGTGGGTTGCCATGTTCGCCTCAAGTAGATCTTCCAATCCAAGAATCAAACCCGCATTTCTCACGCCTCCTGCATTGACAAATGGGTTCTTTACCACTATTGCCACCTGGGAAGCCCCTTAAGACCATAACACTTTCTTAAATCTAAAATGTATTTTATAGTAACTCTACAGTACTTACCTCCTGCATCATCTAGTCCAGTCAGCGCTGTCTCTTCCCTCTCTCTAGAGGCTTTTATTTAATACCAATCCATAATGTTAAGGATGGAGAATCTGATAACTATTAAGAAGATGCACCTGAATAACTTCTATTTATTTGGCACTACATTCTTCTAGGTGCTCTGCATCCATTCTTACTTCCATCCCTTACCGCCACACCATGACAGGTATATTATAGTACATCATACATTTTCTAAATAAAGAACCTAAGGCTTATAGAGGTCAGTTGCTTTTTTCCTCGTTTGAGCCATTATATAATAAGTGGTATTTCTGCCTACTCCTCAGATATTTAGAACAAAAGCTTTGGAAATGCAGTTTTGATTTTCTCCAGGAGGACTTTGATCTGCCATGCTATTACCTTTTTCACCTTCAAGCTGATTCTATCAATCTAAACTCCATCCACTTTAAAGATGTGAATATATATTATAAAATACACTGAACATTTAATACGGTAGCTTTTGAAAACTCTGTGTTGTGTTCCTTTAATGATTCAGTGGGTATAAAGAAACTGAGGGAGGAAGGGTGAGATTTCAGAGTAGTACCTTCTATTAAAATGCATCTTTATGTCTAATGTGTGAAAACTATGACCCTAAATTTCCCCCAAGAGGCTTTGGTTCTTCTGTGTATTTGTTTCTAATAAGTTCTTGATGTGATATGGTCAAACTGAATCACTGTCAGTATCAATAGAACATACCTAGTGGATTATCATTGCCTTGGAGAGAACTTTTTTTCTTTTCACTGGAATTTTTCCGGTGCCTCATCCTTCAGAGAAATGCCACTTGCCAGCTCATTTTCCATCCTTTGTTTCCTACTTTCACCCCCAAATGCATAACAGCTGACGACCCGCATTCTACAGCATTAGGAAACGTGTAACACATCCCAGCAGGGAGACAAAGCAAGAACTTTCCAGTGTAGGTGAGATTAAACACGACTGATAACTCAAGGTTTGAACTGAATCATCAAGACAGACACATTCTGATATAAAATGAGAATATCATCACTTTAGTACCATAAATAGAAAGTAGATGTTGTGTCCACATGAACTGTAGCCTGCCAGGCTCCTCTGTCCATGGGAGTCTTGTCCCAGCAAGACTACTGGAGTGGGTTGCCATTTCCTTCTCCAGGGGATCCTCCTGACACAAGGATCAAACCTGTGTCTCTTGCATCTCCTGCATTGCCAAAGGATTCTTTACCACTGGGCCACCTGGGAAGCCCAGATGCCAGCTACTCATTTCTAAAAGGTAACTATTTTCTTTGCTTTCCAGAATTCATTCCTGTCAAAACTTCTGGTTTTCTAATCCCTCCCAAATTTTTACTGAGATATGCTGTGAAATTTCAGTCTTGATTTAAAATAAAATTTTTCTAAGTAGCTGGATGCACGATCTCACATATTTTCTGATACAAGAATTAGATTTGGTTCTTAGTACTGGAATGACTTTGCCTACCGTGTTATGTCTACAAACCCAGCACAAAATAGCAAACAAAAAAGAAAGAAAGAAAGAAACGTTTGTTTCACAACAGCTTTATTGATCTGCTGGAGCTGCCTAACAAAATATCAAAGAGTAGGTGGCCTATACCAGGGGTCCCCAACCTCTGGGATCTAATGCCTAATACCCTGAGGTGAAGCTGATGCAACAGTAATGGAGGCAAAGTGCACAATAAATGCAATGTGCTTGAATCATCCCCAAATCATCCCCCTCCCCAGGGTCCATGGAAAAATTGTCTTCCATGAAACCAGTCTCCACTGCCAAAAGACTGGGGACCACTGGCTTATACAACAGAAATTTATCACAGATCTGGAGACTGCAAGGCCAAGATCAAGGGGCCACAGGGGTGGTGTCTGCCTAGAGCTCCCCCCTTGGGTTATAGACAGCTGCCTTTTGCTGTGAACACCCATGTCCTCCTTGTGCATGCATGGAAGGAACAGGGGGAAAAAACCCTTTTTCATATAAGGATATCTATGTTCTTCCCCCTTATAACCTTATTTAACCTTAATTGCTTCTGTCTCTAAAGAAAGCCACACTGGGTAAGAGGGTGGTTAGGTCTTCAAGGCGGGGATTTTGAAGGCTCACAACCACTCAGGTCATAGCAACAACCAAGGATAAAATGTACAGCTAGTTCATTTAGGAAAAATTCATCTTGTCAGTTCTATCCTCATGTAATATTCCATACTAGGCACATGCGCTCAGACACACACATGCAATTAATTCATCTTCTGCAAAAAAGTACAGTTAAAAGTAATTGCTTGATGTGTGTACAGTCGCATGGTAATTGTGTAGATGAAACTATCTTTGTAATCCTAGCCTGCGTGTGGACTCTTAGGGATTCTGAACAGCTGTCTCTGTTTCTGTAACCCTGTGGAGGTGTGGACAGCTACATTTGTCCTTTTAAGAAGGAAATAAAATCATCATACTTTTTTTTAAACTGTTTACAGCACAGATGCTTCTAATGAAGAGGTTTATGTTTACACTCGGCCTGATTGCAGGCAAATATTTGGTTTGTTCAGAAGCAGAAAGATGGCTCCAACCCTGAACGTGGGAAGGAATTTAGAATGATGATGGGAGGCACCTTTTCTAAGTACATTTGTGTTCTAATCCTGACGTTGATTCTAATTAATAAGGGAAGATTGCTTTAGTTTTCTGCGTGAAGCTTCTTCCCACTTCAGTCCTTTTTGTCTCCCACAGTGGGGTGTAAACTTAATACATGTGAAAATGCTTAGTGCCTACAGATATTCAGCTAACATTGGTGGAATAAATGATGAAATAGCATTATTAATAATGAAAAGTATCAAAACTGAAGATGCTATCCAATTGTGAGCTATTGTCATATAATTATTCTTTACTTGGAAAGCTTCATAGCTAGTATAACAATTACCTTTTTAAACTTCAGCTAAAATAAATATACTTTTAAGTACATTTTTTAAAATTATTTATTTATTTAGCTATGCTGGGTTTTAATTGCAGCAAGAGGAATCTTTGATCTTTAGTGAAAGCCTATGCACTCTTAGTTGTGGCACGTGAGATCTGCTTCTCTGCTGCTGCTGCTGCTGCTAAGTCACTTCAGTTGTGTCCGACTCTGTGCGATCCCATAGATGGCAGCCCACGAGGCTCCTCCATCCTTGGGATTCTCCAGGCAAGAACACTGGAGAGGAATGCCATTTCCTTCTCCAATGCATGAATGTGAAAAGTGACAGTGAAGCCGTACAGTCGTGTCCGACTTTTAGCGACCACGTGGACTGCAGCCCACCAGGCTTCTCTGTCCATGGGATTTTCCAGGCAAGAGTACTGGACTGGGGTGCCATTGACTTCTCTGCTACTTCCCCAACCAGGGATCAACCATGGTTCAATCTACCTCCTGCGTTGGGAGCTAAGAGTATTAGCCACTGGACCACCAGGGAAGTGCCAAGGTATCTTTTAATTTGCCTACTACTGTGGTAGAATTCTTTAAGTAGAACATGAATGGGAAAATATATAAAATGAATCAATATTATTACATATTTTATTACTATAAAGGTAGATAGTAATACCTCAAAAGAGAATGCATTATTTCTAAATGAGATTCAATATTCACACACACACAAATCTGCCAAGAACTGGAAGCTGCCTTGAAATAGATGAGCAGTCCAGATGAGAAGTCATCATGGCTAAAGCTTTTCACTTGTTGCTTCCAGAGGAATGTATCAAGGAGGACATTTTCATCTATCTTGTAGAAGCTGTGCACAGAATGCTAAGTTAACATTAATAGTTAGCATGGCTTGGCATGAGAATTCAGCTAACTGAATATAAGTGTCTCCTGACAGTCGTACGGGCCCTCTGGGGATGTGCAACTGAGCTGTTTCCGTAAGTGAGAGGGCAGTTCTCTGAGCACCTAGTGTGCATAGTTATGTTCTCAGGGCCTTTTGGAGGCCAACTGGTTTCTCCATTTCACTGACTACCAAAGAGTTCTTTATGGAAAAGCTGCCTTTCTTTGCAGAGCCTCGCCTGTTTGTTCCCTCAGCCCCTCCTCTCTGCCTTTTGCCAACCTGCTCTGTGCCCTGGGAGGCTGTCCTGTGTGTTTACATCGATGGATCAATTCCCTTGCTTTCTGGTGTCCTATGGGATTCAGATCGTGTGGGCAGAGCTTGAGGAAGATTGGAGGGAGAAAGGAGAAGAACTTTCCTCACACTCTGCCTGCAGGTTACTGTTTTTGGTGCCTTTTTCGGTCTCTTTTTAAATTTCCAAGGCTTCATTTATTTGTCCATAGAAGGTAGCCCCGGGCCGACCTTTTTTTACTGTTCATACTTGAAGGAAGCTGCGACCCAGTTCTACTTCTGGGGATATAGCCAGACTCGTGGTAGGGGAGCTAAGCCCTTTCCTAGACATGGCCCTCTGGTGACAAGCGTGTGCCAGCTCACATGCAGACTAACCCCTCCACACAGTTCTCCTCATTTTCAGTACTCCCTCACCTACTTAACCCTTCTGGAAACAGAAAGAGCCCTGCTAAAACCAGCTATGGCATGCGATCCTGTCACTGGTGCTTTCAATAGGCATTAAATTATCCTCAAATTTTCAGTTTCATTATACCAACTGGGTTCCACTATAGTTATGACTATATATTCATTCATAACTGAAAAACAGAAACATCATCCCTATGTGTCTTCCCCAAAGTGGTATATGAATTTTG
>SJYC01129663.1:0-23509 GCA_006408675.1 Madoqua kirkii | reverse complement strand
TGTTTTTGAAGCCAATGATCTGCTTTGCTGGATGCCTGATATCCTCTGCCAGCCTTCAGAAGTTGTTTTGTGGAGTTTATTCAGCGTTGAAATGTTCTTTTGTTGAAGTAGTGAGGGAGAAAGTGTTCTCCCCGTCCTATTCCTCCACCATCTTTTTCCATCCCTCACTTTGTTTTTGTTTGCGTGACTCAGTAGCAAGTATTAGGAATCAGCGAACTTCAGGTTTAACTTCTCAGCCCCTCACCATGCACACAACACACACATCTTACTTTCTGCCAGATTCTGAATCATTAAGAATAAAACTAGCTTATACTTTGGGAATGGGTTCCCTGGTGGTGCAGTGGTAAAGAATCTGCCTGCCAATGCAGGAGAAGCAATAGATGTACCTTCAATCCCAGATCTGAAAGATTCCCTGGAGTAGGAATCGCAAACCACCCTAGTATTTTTGGCTAGAAAATTCCTTGGACAGGGAAACCTGGTAGGATATAGTCAGTGGGGTTGCAAAGAGTCAGACGTGACTGCGAGACAGAGCACACACACACACACACACACACACACACACACACACACACACTTTGGAAATATTCAATTTATGGGAAGTAGTCTGCTGTCTCCAGTGTATGCCCTCTGTGTGAATTTATTGTTACACTTTTCCATTTGGATCAGGGTTCACAGCCTGTGAGCCATCAGGCAAAAACTCACATGCTGATATTTTAATGGGTCTGTACTTTATTTAAGGTTTTTCCTCTCCTTTTTAATATCTGAATAAGTTTAGGTGGGGCATGGTCTTTCCACTCATTTCCTTATGCCAGGTTAATTTACATGGTCATTTGACTGCTCTGTCTTTAAAGTGTTGCTAAAGACTGTTTCCTTCTCCCTATGTTTCTGGTTTCCCCTTATTTTCTTCCAAGACAATGACAAACAAGCACATCTATCTTTATCTACTGAAAGAAAGAAAGTGAAGTCGTTCAGTCGTGTCCAACTCTGCGACCCCATGGACACCAGGCTCCTCCGTCCGTGGGATTTTCTAGGCGAGAGTACTGGAGTGGGTTGCCATTTCCTTCTGCAGGGAATTTCCCGATCCAGGGATCGAACCCAGGTCTCCCACATTGTAGGCAGACGCTTTCCGTCTGAGCCACCAGGAAAGTCTTTATCCACCGAACATCCAATCATAAACACAAGCGTACATCCACTACACTTTCATTTGAAGCTGGATTCTGTTCCAGCATTACTTGTATTAATTCAGCTCTGTGACTGCAGGTGCAACTGATACCAACGTCTTCTTAAAAACCTTCCAGCTGTGGCCCATCTCATCACGTGGACCAATTGCCTCATTTTTGCCCTCTTGTAAATTTACTCCCATGGCCATTGGCAGTGCTTTGTTGGGGACCACGGTGTCCCTTACTGTACTTACTAAGCCTTGGAAATCTTGAATTTATTGTTACCAAGGCAAATTGCTTCTGGTTGTATCACTTTAAGGCCAACATGTTGTAACAGACAGAGAACTGTGTTTAAAATGAGATTAATGTAAATTGAGATGAGTTTCCCCTTATTATCTTGATAAATTGGGCCGATAAATTTATTTTAAATTTAAATTCATTTTGCTTTAATATCTTTGTCTGTTTATTGAGGATAATATACATATATTAGACTCTTTTTTTTTCATTGAGGATTAAATGATACTGAGCATATGTATAATTATATGAGAATAGCAGCCATTCATATTATATATTATTATATTCTAGTTGCTTTACATATGTTATATCTAGTCCTTAAGATAACAATAAAACCCATTTTTTGTCATCATAATTTTTTTGCAGATGAAGTACTGAAAGGCTAATTGACTTATTCTAGGCCTCGGTGGTATTAAACTAGATGGGTTAAATTAAAAGCTTAGTTCCAACTCCTATGAACCCTCTGTCATGTCATTCTATCTTCACAAATCAGTACTTGGCCCAAAGAAAACTTCTCCATAAATATGACTTTTCCCATTATCACAAAGATAGTATAAACATTATAATCACCGTGGAATTAAAGATTACTGTAACATTAACTAGAATATGGATTCCTTGAGAAAGTAATCTTGATTTACACATAACTACTTCTACCAGAATATTCAAGACAATATTTTGCATGCAGGTAGTATTCAACAAATATTTGTTGAAGTGCTGAAAATTATAAAATTCAATTTTGATTAGAAAATGACAGTTACTATACTAGTGTGTGAATTTTTATGTACTTAATTCCAGAAGAAAGCTTGAGCAAGAAAAGATCTTAATAAAGAGTGTAAAGTCATGACCGCCATGCAATTAATCTGTGTACAGATATATAGTAATTTATAGACCATTAGCAATAAACCAAAACACCATTGAATTTGGATTCAATAACATCATGAAGTTAAAAGCCAAAATAAATATGAAATTCACATCAGTCATGATTAGAGTAATTGCTTTGTATTCCCTTTCACTTTCTTTCAAAGCAACTGAGTAGTTCACCTGATCAGATGTTAAGAATGTTGTGAAAGGGGCAGAGAATGTGCAGGAACTGCTGTTCAGGTTGTTTGAAAAGCATTCTTTTCCACCTGGAAAAAAAAATAACCACACACATGGTTCTACTTCTGTGATAAATGACTGTCACGATCATGGCAGCCAATCAGCCAGAACTTCAGGGACAGCCAGAGTCTGTATCCACTGGGTTGCAGAGTCAATGCCTGTTGAGAGAAGTCAGCAAATGAGTCAGGAAAAGACCAGGCTTATTACAGAAGTCATTTCTTTATCAAATGCTATTTATTCACAGTAGGCTGAAGGTGATAACTGTCAATCATCACAATGAGCTGATATCACAGAGGGAAATTTGCATCCAAATAATGACATGTAGATATTATCCAATGTAATTGTGACCCTTTGTAGAACTACAGGGATAAAAATCTCCAGGTGATATGAGACACATTTAAATTCATACCTATTAAACATGATACCAGTTCTAAAAAAAAAATAAAAAGTCCCTACTGTCTATTTATATAATCTTGACAAGCACTAAGATGACCCTGGCTTTACTTAAAGCCAACATCTTTATAGTCTGTATGCCTTAAAGCAATGCACAGGACAGTCACTTATGTGCATGTTTTGTAAAGATGTTTGCATTGAATAGAACAGCAACAGCAAGTGTGCCCTTTGTTTAATTAGCCTGATTAAACAGAATAATGTATCAATTAATGTTAGATGGAATTAGTTGATTAATCAAATTTTAATTAGTATAAGCTTTGTTAAAAATGACAGGAAAAGAACAAGAAAAATAAAATATTTTCAATTTCTGTAGTCCTTTTTCACCATAAAAGGCATCTTGTAGTCAGTAAATACATCCACAAGTATTTATGGAGACAGTCCATACTGTGTTCAAGGCAGAGGATATAAAGGAGTCCAAATAACTGTGCAAGGAACACAAATAGCTGTGCTCTGTGTTACTGCTTATGATGTTGTCACAGGCTTTATGAAAATATAATATTGTTTGTACATAGTTAGACAGTAGGTGACATTGGGGAAAGGAAAACTGATATTTTGAACACTTTTTACATGCCAGACTTTTAGAAACTGTAATTCGTTCTCAGATAAAAGGTTGCTCAGTTAAAGCATTTCTGAATTTTGTTTTTATTTTATTATTTTACTTTATTTATTATTTTAATTTTTTTTCACTTTATTTTGTTTTACAATACTGTATTGGTTTTGCCATACATTGACATGAATCCACCACAGGTGTACATGAGTTCCCAATCCTGAAACCCCTTTTCCATCTTCCCACCCCATATCATCTCTCTGGATCATCCTCATGCACCAGCCCCAAGCATCCTGTATCCTGTATCGAACATAGGCTGGTGATTGGTTTCTTATATTATAGTATACATGTTTCGATGCCATTCTTCCAAATCATCCCACCCTCTACCTCTCCCACAGAGTCCAAAAGTCCATTCTGTACATCTGTGTCTCTTTTGCTGTCTTGCATACAGGGTTATCATTACCATCTTTCTAAATTCCATATATATGTGTCAGTATACTGTATTGGTGTTTTTCTTTCTGGTTTACTTCACTCTGTATAATAGACTCCAGTTTCATCCACCTCATTAAAACTGATTCAAATGTATTATTTTTAATGGCTGTGTAATACTCCATTGTGCATATGTACCACAGCTTTCTTATCCATTCATCTGCTGATGGACATCTAGGTTGTTTCCATGTTCTGGCTATCATAAACAGTGTTGTGATAAACACATGTCTCTTTCACTTCTGGTTTCCTTGGTGTATATGCCCAGCAGTGGGATTGCTGGGTCATAAGGCAGTTCTATTTGCAATTTTTTAAGGAATCTCCACACTGTTCTCCATAGTGGCTGCACTAGTTTACATTCCCACCAACAGTGTAAGAGGGTTCCCTTTTCTTCACACCCTCTTCAGCATTTATTGCTTGTAGACTTTCAGACTGCAGCCATTCTGATTGGTGTGAGATGATACCTCATTGTGGTCTTGATTTGCATTTCTCTGCTAATGAGTGATGTTGAGCGTCTTTTCATGTGTTTGTTAACCATCCATATGTCTTATTTGGAGAAATGTCTATTTAGTTCTTTGGCCCATTTTTGGATTAGGTCGTTTATTTTTCTGGAGTTGAGCTACATAATTGCTTGTATGTTTTTGAGATTAGTTGTTTGTCTGTTGCTTCATGTGCTATTATTTTCTCCCATTCAGAAGGCTGTCTTTTCACCTTGTTAATAGTTTCCTTTGTTGTGCAGAAGCTTTTAATTTTAATTAGATCGCATTGAGTTATTTTTGCATCTATTTCCAGTATTCCGGGTGGTAGGTCATAGAGGATCCTGCTGTGATTTATGTCAGAGAGTGTTTTGCCTATGTTCTTCTCTAAGAGTTTTATAGTTTCTGGTCTTAGGTTTAGATCTTTAATTCATTTTTAGTTTATTTTTGTGTATGGTGTTAGAAAGTGATGTAGTTTCATTCTTTTACAAGTGGTTGACCAGTTTTTCCAGCACTACTTGTTAAAGAGTTTGCCTTTACTCCGTTGTATATTCTTACCTCCTTTGTCAAAGATAAGGTGTCCATAGGTGTGTGGATTTATCTCTGGGCTTTCTATTTGGTTCCGTTGATCTATATTTTTATCTTTGTGCCAGTACTATACTGCCTTGATGACTGTGGCTTTGTAGTAGAGCCTGAAGTCAGGCAGGTTGATTCCTCCCATTCCATTCTTCTTTCTCAAGATTGCTTTGGCTATTTGATGGTTTTTGTGATTCCATACAAATTGTGAAATTATTTGTTCTAGCTCTGTGAAAAATACTGCTGGTAGCTTGAAAGGGATTGCATTGAATGTGTAGACTTCTGTGGGTAGTATACTCATTTTCACTATGTTGATTTTTCCGATCCGTGAACATGGTATATTTCTCAATTTATTAGTGTCCTCTTTGATTTGTATCATCAGTTTTTTATAGTTTTATATAGAGAGACTTTAGTTTCTTTAGGTAGATATATTCCTCAGTATTTTACTCTTTTCGTTGCATTGGTGAATGGAATTGTTTCCTTGATTTCTTTTTCTACTTTCTCATTATTTGTGTATAGGAATGCAAGGGACTTCTGAGTGTTGATTTTATATCCTGCAACTTTACTATATTCATTGATTAGCTCTAGTAGTTTTCTGGTTGAGTCTTTAGGATTTTCTATGTAGAGGGTCATGTCATCTGCAAACAGTGAGAGTTTTACTTCTTCTTTTCCAGTTTGGATTCTTTTAATTTCTTTTCATGTTCTGATTGCTGTGGCCAAAACCTCCAGTACTATGTTGAATAGTAGTGGTGAAAGTGGGCACCCTTGTCTTGTTCCTGACTTTAGGGGAAATGCTTTCAGTTTTTCACCATTGAGGATAATGTTTGCTGTGGGTTTGTCACATATAGCTTTTATTATGTTGAGGTATGTTCCTTCCATTCCTGCTTTCTGGACAGTTTTTATCATAAATGGATGTTGAATTTTGTCAAAGGCCTTTTTCAATCTATTGAGATAATTATATGGCTTTTCTTTTTCAATTTGTTAATGTGGTGAATTACATTGATTGATTTTCAGATATTGAAGAATCCTTGCATCCCTGGGATAAAGCCCACTTGGTCAAGGTGTATGATCTTTTTAATGTATTGTTGGATTCTGATTGCTAGATTTTTGTTAAGGATTTTTGCATCTAAGTTCATCAGTGACATTGGTGTGTAGTTTTCTTTTTTTGTGGCATCTTTGTCAGGTTTTGGTGTTAGGGTGATGGTGGCCTCATAGAATGAGTTTGAAAGTTTACCTTCCTCTGCAATTTTTTGGAAGTTTGAGTAGGATAGGTGTTGTTGCTGCTGCTGCTGCTGCTGCTGCTAAGTCGCTTTAGCCATGTCCGACTCTGTGCGACCCCATAGATGGCAGCCCACCAGGCTCCCCGTCCCTGGGATTCTCCAGGCAAGAACACTGGAATGCGTTGCCATTTCCTTCTCCAATGCATGAAAGTGAAAAGTGAAAGTGAAGTCGCTCAGTCATGTCCGACTCTTCATGACCCCATGGACTGCAGCCCACCACGTTCCACCATCCATGGGATTTTCCAGGCAATAGTACTGGAGTGGGGTGCCATTGCCTTCTCCAAGGATAGGTGTTAGCTCTTCTCAAAATTTTTGGTAGAATTCAGCTCTGAAGCCATTTGGATCTGGGCTTTTGTTTGCTGAAAGATTTCTGATTACAGTTTCAATTTCTGTGCTTGTGATGGGTCTCTTAGGATTTTCTGTTTCTTCCTGGTTCAGTTTTGGAAAGTTGTACTTTTCTAAGAATTTGTCCGTTTCTTCCAAGTTGTCCATTTTATTGGCATATAATTGCTGATAGTAGTCTCTTATGATTCTTTGTATTTCTGTGTTGTCTGTCGTGATCTCTCCATTTTCATTTCTAATTTTATTGATTTTATTGTTTTCTCTTTGTTTCTTGATGAATCTGGCTAATGGTTTGTCAATTCTATTTATCCTTTCAAAAAACCAGCTTTCAGCTTTGTTGATTTTTGCTATAGTCTCTTTTGTTTTTTTGCATTTATTTATGCTCTAATTTTTAAGATTTCTTTCCTTCTACTAACTCTGGAGTTCTCCATTGCTTCCTTTTCTAGTTGCTTTAGGTGTAGAGTTAGGTTATTTATTTGACTTTTTTTCTTCTTTCTTGAGATATGCCTGTATTGCTATGAACTTTCCCCTTAGCACTGCTTTTATAGTGTCCCACAGGTTTTGGGTTGTTGTGTTTTCATTTTCATTCATTTCTATGCATTTTTTATTTATTTTTTAATTTCTTCTGTGATTTGTTGGTTATTCAGAAGCAAGTTGTTCAGCCTCCATATGTTGGAATTTTTAATAGTTTTTCTCCTGTAATTGAGATCTAATCTTAATGCATTATGTTCAGAAAGATTCTTGGAATGATTTCAATTTTTAAAAATGTATCAAGGTTAGATTTATGGCCCAGGATGTCATCTATCCTGGAGAAGGTTCCGTGAGCACTTGAGAAAAAGGTGAAATTCATTGTTTTGGGGTGAAATATCCTATAGATATCAATTAGGTCTAACTGGTCTATTGTATCATTTAAAGTTTGCGTTTCTTTGTTAATTTTCTATTTAGTTGATATGTCCATAGGTGTGAGTGAGGTATTAAATTCTCCAACTATTATGTGTTATTGTTAATTTCCCATTTCATACTTGTTAACATTTGTCTTTCATATTATGGTGCTCCTATGTTGGGTGCATATATTTTTATAATTGTTATATCTTCTTCTTGGAGTAATCCTTTGATCATTCTCTAGCAGTCTTCTTTGTCTCTTTTCACAGCCCTTGTTTTAAAGTCTATTTTATTGGATATGAATATTGCTATTCCTGCTTTCTTTTTGTCTCTATTTGTGTGGAATATCTTTTTCCAGCCCTTCACTTTCAGTCGTATGAGTCCCTTGTTTTGAAGTGGGTCTCTTGTAGGCAGCATATATAGGGATCTTGTTTTTGTATCCATTCAGCCAGTCTTTGCCTTTTGGTTGGGGCATTCAGTCCATTTACATTTACGGTAATTATTGATAAATAGGATCCCATTTCCATTTACTTTATTGTTTTTGGGTTCAGGTTTATACACCCTTTTTGTGTTTCCTGTCTAGAGAATATCCTTTAGCATTTTTTGGAGAGCTGGTTTGGTGGTGCTGAGTTCTCTCAGCTTTTGCTTGTTTGTAAAGCTTTTGATTTCTCCTTCATATTTGAATGAGATCCTTGCTGGGTACAGTAATCTGGGCTGTAGGTTATTTTCTTTCATCACTTTAATATGTCTTGCCATCCTCTCCTGGCCTGAAGAGTTTCTATTGAAAGATCTGCAGTTATCCTTATGGGGATCCCCTTGTGTGTTATCTGTTGTTTTTCCCTTGCTGGTTTTTATATTTGTTCTTTGTGTTTGGGCTTTGTTAGTTTGATTAATATGCATCTTGGGGTGTTTCGCCTTGGGATATCCTGTTTGGTACTCTGGGTTTCTTGGACTTGAGTTATTATTTCCTTCCCCATTTTAGGGAAGTTTTCAACTATTATCTCAAGTATTTTCTCATGGTCTTTTTTTTTTTTTTTTGTCTTCTCCTTCTGGGACTCCTATAATTTGAATGTTGGAGTGTTTCATATTGTCCTCGATGTCTCTGAGATTGTCTTCATTTTTTTAAATTGATTTTTCTTTTTTCCTCTGTAATTCATTTATTTCTACCATTCTATTTCACTAGTCCTATCTTCTACCTTCATTATTCTACTATTTGTTGCCTCCAGAGTGTTTCTGATCTCACTTGTTGCATTATTCATTATATATTGACTCTTTTTTATTTTTTCTAGGTCTTTGTTAAATCTTTCTTGCATTTTCTCAAGCCTTGTCTCAGGCTATTTATCTGTGATTCCATTTTGATTTCAAGATTTTGGATCATTTTCACTATCATTATTCAGGATTCTTTCTCAGATAGATTCCCTATCTCTTCCTCTTTTGTTTGGTTTGGTGAGCATTTCTCCTGTTCCTTTACCTTCTGAGTATTCTTCTGTCTCTTCATCTTGGTTATATTGCTGCATTAGAGGTGGCCTTTCTGTATTCTGGGAATTTATGAAGTTATCTTCATTATGGAGTTTCCTCACTGTGGATGAGGTTGTATCAGTGGCTTGTCAAGGTTTCTTGGTTAGAGAAGCTTGTGTCAGAGTTCTGGTGGGTGGAACTGGATTTCTTCTCTCTGGAGTGCAATGAAGTGCCCAGTAATGAGTTATGAGATGTCAATGCTTTTGGAGTAACTTTGAGCTTCCTGTATATTGAAGCTTAGGAGTGTGTTCTTGTGTTGCTGAAGAATTTGCATGCTATGTCTTGCTCTGGAACTTGTTGGCCCTTGGGTGGTGCTTGGTTTCAGTGTAGATATGGAGGCATTTGATGAGCTTCTATTGATTAATGCTCCCTGGATTCAGGAGTTCTCTGATGTTCTCAGGATTTGGACTTAAGCCTCCTGCTTCCAGTTTTCAGTTTTATTTTTGCAGTAGTCTCAAGACTTCTCCATCTATACAGCACTGATGCTAGAACATCTAGGTTAAAGATGAAAAGTTTCTCCACATTGAGGGACACCCAGAGAGGTAAACTGAGTTACATGGAGAAGAGAAGAGGGAAGCGGTAGTTAGAGGTGACTGGAATGAGATGAGTTGGGATCAAAAGAGGAGAGAGCAAGATAGCCAGTAATCACTTCCTTATGTGCGCTCCACAGCCTGGACCACACAGAGGTGTTCACAGTTATACAGGGAAGAGGCAAGGGAGGAAGTGGACAGAGGTGGCCAGGAGGATAAAAGAGGGAAATGAAAAGGAGAGAGACAGATTAAATCAGTAACCAGTTCCCTGAGTGTTCTCCATTGTATAGAACACACAGAGATTCACAGAGTTGGGTAGAGAAGAGAAGGGAGAGGGAGGAGACAGAGACAACCTGGTGGAGAAAAAGGAGAGTCCAAAGGAGGAGAGAGTGGTAAAGCCAGTAATCTCACTCTCTAGTAAAACTGAGTACTTAAGATTGGGTTTTTAAATGCACAAGGTTTACAACAAATACCAAAAAGCAAAGATTAAAAATCTAGAGTATAGGTTGGATTTTCAAAAATACAATATTAAAGAAAAGAAGAAAAAAGTCACAAGCATTATTAAAAAGCAACAACAACAACCACAAATATATATATACAGCATTTGCTTTAAAAATAGGGGTTTTTTTGAAAAGTAATATTAGGTTATAAAAATAAAAATTAAAGGAGAAATAGAGGACTTCAAAATTTTAAAAAGTTAAAAAAAAAAGAAGAAAAAGGAAAGAAGAAAAAAACCAATCAAACAACAACATCAATTAGAAAGAAAAAAAAAAAAAGAGAGAGAGAGAATGATTGTAAAGGTAGAAAAGATATATCTGGGACTTTCTCTGGTGTGTGGGCTGTGTGGGGTCACTTCCAAGGGGGTTCCCTCTGTTTAGCTTCTTCTGTTTGCTGGTCTCTTCAGTCTCTGATTTCTGTCCTGCCATAAGGGGGGCGGCGGTGGACACTTTTTTTTTTTTAGGCTCACTTGTTCAGTCGCGCTGTGGGGAAGGAGGGATGCTGCAAAAAAATAACTCTGGCATGTGCTCACAGTGCCTCAGCCACGCTGGGCCTGGCCCTGCTCATGGCGCACACAGCTCAGGCTCTACGTTGCTCTGCTGGGAACCGTCTGAGGCCGGCCCTAGGCATGAATTTCCCTGGTCTAAGCCTTGCAGGCTCAGCTCTCAGGTAGCCCTCAGAGGTGTAGATTCGGTTAGGCCTGCGTTTTGTGCCCTTCCCAGGTCCGTGTAGCTCAGGTGTCTGGTCAGCATGGTCACTGTGACTTATCGCCTTTCCCGTCCCTACTGTTCAGTTGTCTGGGTGTACCGCTGGCTCCCCTTCTCAGGCGGATGGTGACTGTCCAGAGCTCCAAGAAGACTTAGCCAAGAAGCCTGTTTGCAGTTTGGTAGGTAATGCCTCTCTGGGGCTGTGATTGACCCCTTTGAGCCCTTATAGCTCTGCTGCCTGTCATTGGAGGGGGATGGTCTGCAGCTGGCTATTTCTGTTCCGTCCTTTGTTCTGCGCGTAGTCTTGACGGTGTCTTATTTTAGAGCTTTTCACGTGGTAGCTATCCCACAGTCTGATATGCTAGCCCAAGTTAGTTCGCTCTGGTTACACTTGGGGCATTCCTGCCCGATTCTTAAAAAGCACTGCCGCCTGCACCTCCCTGCCCAGCCCCCACTTGCTAGTGGCAGATGCAGGCATCTGTGCTGCTTCTCCATTGGGAAAGTTACTGTTGGGCTCATAATCTGTTGGTTTTGATTATTTATTTATTTTTCTTCCGTCTTGTGTTGCCCTCTGTGCTTCCAAGGCTCACCACAGACTCGGCAGCGAGAGTGTTTCCTGGTGTTTGGAAACTTCTCTCTTTTTGAGACTCCCTTCCTGGGACGGGACTTCCTTCCCAGGACAGAGCTCCCTCCCTACTTCCTTTGTCTCTTTGTCTTTTATATTTTTTCCTACCTGTTTTTGAAGGCAATGGTCTGCTTTTCTTGGTGCCTGATGTCCTCTGCCAGCATTCAGAAGTTGTTTTGTGGAATTTACTCAGTGTTGAAATGTTCTTTTGATCAATTTGTGAGGGAGAAAGTGGTCTCCCCGTCCTATTCCTCCACCATCTTCCATTTCTGGATTGTGAAATGAGTAAAGTATGCTCTAGCAAATGGGAATGCATTGTCTAAGACTGCATAACTAGTCGTTAATGGAATCAAACTTCAACTCAGACCTTTCCTCACTGAAAGCCCACACTGTTTGCAGTGGCATCCAATTATATAGCACTATATTATGTATCAGGCTGTGGTTGTGAAACATCAGAGATGGAAATGATATAATGAAAAATTAAATATTTCTTGTTCATCAGGAGAAAAATGAGGAAATTTATTTTTTGTGACTAAAATCAAGTCCTGGTGAATCATAACATTCCCCAAAGTATTCATTGCTCTCAATTCTTTGCCTCTTTGCTTAGAAGAAATTCTAACTAAAATCTCAGAAGCAGAACTACTCTAATATTGCACATCTATATCTGGAGAAGATATTGGGTGAGTTTTGTGAAATCTTAAAATTAATAGATTCTCTCAAGCAAATATATATATTGAAGGTATAAGGATTACAATATCACACATATATGTGCGGTAAGGTAAAACAAAACCAAATTACAAAGTGCTTTAATTTTTATAGAATGAGCCCAGCCCAGTCTAATATTCCGCCATATTCATGAACCATAAATTGCTTGGCCTTCATTTTAATTTCTTCTGTTATAAAAAAATACTGTTAAAATATGTCTGTGCATAAAATTTTCACTCCATCATGGCCCCATCTATTTGATCATTTCTTGGAGAAGTTTAAGAAAAATGTTCACTAAAATAAAGGTAAGATGAATTTATAAAGAGATGGAAACTTATTAGCCTCATGCTTACTCAAAGTAATTGTATGGTTCTATCAACAAGTTAAGAAGAGGTAAATTTTATCACATCATCACTAAGAGATAATAAATCCTTTGTGTTCATAACTAGGTTTTTTTCTGATAAAGAGCATCTGGATAATTAGAAGTGAGATTAAAAAGACTTTGGTTTATTTTCATTCTTTCACTTTAAAATTTGATATGTATAAAAAGCTCATTATCTAATTTCATGCTTTTCATTACTGATTAAGTACATTTTGACTTCCTTAATTTGTGCCTTTCTAACTAGGGGCTAGCAGTGCTTCTCATACTTTACTTGTGTTATGAGTATTACATTGTTGTTGATGTTCAGTTTTCATTCTTTCACTTTAAAATTTGATATGTATAAAAAGCTCATTATCTAATTTCATGCTTTTCATTACTGATTAAGTACATTTTGACTTCCTTAATTTGTGCCTTTCTAACTAGGGGCTAGCAGTGCTTCTCATACTTTACTTGTGTTATGAGTATTACATTGTTGTTGATGTTCAGTTGCTAAGTAATGTCTAACTCTTCATGACCCCATGGACTGTAGCCCACCAGCCTCTGTGCATGGGATTTCCCAGGCAAGAATACTGGAGTGGGTTGCCATGCCCTTCTCCAGGGGATTTCCCCAACCCAGGGACACAGCCTGTGTCTCCTGCATAGCAGGCGGATTCTTTGCACTGAGCCACCTGGTATGTGTTGATATAAACCTGGGTGCTCATTCACATAAACGCAGGACCAAACACAGCCTAAATACTCACCAGGAGAAACATCTATTCTAAGTGGGTGCCAGGTGCTCTCAGCTAATACCAGGAGTTCTCTGCAGTTTATGAAACCAGAAGGTGAGTCTGAGTCCCATCACCTTCCTCACCTCCAATTTATTCACATTCACTGAAAAATGTATTTATTAATTACCTACTATATTCTGAAGAGTTTCCCTTGTGGCTCAGACAGTAAAGAGTATGCCTGTAATGCAGGAGATGTGGGTTTGATCCCTGGGTCTAGAAGACTTTTTGGAGAAGGGCATGGCAACCCACTCTAGTATTCTTGCCTGGAGAATCTCATGGACAGAGGAGCCTAGTGGGCTATAGTCCATGGGGTGGCATAGAGTTGGACACAACTGAGCAATTAACACATACTTATTTTGAGCATTATTCTAAGCAATAGGGATACAAGAATCAAGGTCTGAAAGGGATCTGACATTCCAGTGGGGATTATTTTGTGTGGATGGGACCCAAAAAAAAAAAAAATCAAATGAAAACAATGGTAACAACTATGAATACACTGTTAATCTATAAATAGAGAAATACAGGAAACAATACATCAGGTAATAGAGACAG
The DNA here is from genome assembly GCA_006408675.1 of Madoqua kirkii. Classification (NCBI taxonomy): domain Eukaryota; kingdom Metazoa; phylum Chordata; class Mammalia; order Artiodactyla; family Bovidae; genus Madoqua; species Madoqua kirkii. The sequence continues at coordinate 9,631 of SJYC01129663.1, read as the reverse complement.
AGAAAGAAGGGGGAGATGTTGTTTTAAATTGTGTGGTTAAAAAGTCCTTTAGAAAGATGGGAGCATCATACATTGAACTAAAGTGGAAGCAATGAAGATAGAACAAAGGTATTATTGTTGGTTTTTTCACTGAGTGCAGACCTTGTTTGTGGTGATGTTCTGGCAAATTGGCTCGCTAAACAAGCAAACCAACCATAATCTGAAATAAACAGACTGTCAGATACTTCTCCAACAAAGATGGGTTTATTTGAGATCAGCAGAGAATTGTAATTCAGTGTCTATAACCATGGCGAGCTCCAAGAAAGTCCCCGAAGGACAAGAGAAGGAGAATGCTTTCCTGGAAAGGAAAAGGAAATTTGAGAGGGCTAAAGTAAACATGCCACAGCTATTCATTGGCTGAGTTGTTGCCAGGAAAGAAGTTTTCTTTCTTCCTGTTGTGTACTCTGCTAACATTACCAGGCAAGAGACTTCCGCCTTTTGGTCTCAAAGTTCTATTAAGGTTTCTGTATATGAAGGGCTTCTCTGGAGGCTCAGACAGTAAAGAATCTGCCCACATTTCAGGGGAACTGGTTTTCATTCCTGGATTGGGAAGATCCCCTAGAGAAAGGAGAGGCTACCCACTCTCGCATTCATTGATTTTTTTCTACAAGTACGATACATTTCCATGCATATTGTAGGTAATTTATAACAGAGTAGTCCCAATTTTCTCTTCTGCCCCATGTGACTTTTTGTCACTTTTTTCTCTTAGTATCACTGAAAGTAAATTTAGATCCATTAACAATAACAAGAAGATAAAGATTTTATTTTGCCACTATTCATTCTCCAACACTCTTCTTTTTAATGTAGTTGGTAACATATGTGATTTCTTTATCCCGGAATAACCTCTATTAAACATTTCTGTAGCACAAGTTTGCTGGCTGTGATTTCCCATTAGTTTTTAATAGAGAAATTCTTTGCCTTTACCTTTTGAAGTCTAATTTCATTTGCTTATCGTTTTCTACATTACATTGTTCTTCATACTTCTCTCTATCAATTCCTTCAAGACTTTGTCGTCTGTTTACTATAGTTTGAGTATGATTTGCCTAGGTGTAGTTTTTTCTTATATATATATATATATATCCTGCTGGATGGTCCCTGATCTTCTTTAATCTGTGATTTAGTGTGTGTCATTAATTTTGAAAAGTTCTCATATATCATTACTTCAAACATTTCTGTTTTGTCTTCTAGTATTTCAATACTGTGCATGTTACACCTTTTGAAGTTGTCCCACAGATGGACAATTCTTGAATGTTCTGTTTTCCCCCTCTTCCCCGTTCCCTTTCTCTTTGTCTATTGGTTTGGTAAGATTCTACTGATCTTTTTCAAGCTACTGATTCTTTCTTTGGTCATACTGAGATTACCATTACCACTGGGCCAATCAGAGGCAGTCTTCATGCTGTTTAACATACCATGTTTAACATCTTAATCATAGTTCTTTTACATTCCCTGTCTTACGCTGTTTAGTCACTACGTTACGCCCTATTCTTTTGTGACCCCTGGACTGTAAACCCACCAGGCTCTTCCATCCATAGGGTTTTCCAGGCAAGAATACTGGAGTGAGTTGCCATTTCCTTCTCTAGAGTATCTTCCCTACCCAGGGAATGAACTCATATCTCCTTCAATGGCAGGCAGATACTTTACAATTGAACTACCAGGGAAGCCCTCCCTGTCTTATAATTCTGACATTTTTGTCATGTTTGAGTCTGATTTTGGAGCCTAATTTGATTCTTCAGATCGTATTTTTAACTCACCTTTTGTCATGCCTTATAATTTATTTTTTGATAATTAGGCATTTGCATTAGGTAATAGGTAAATAAGTTTGTAGTGAAAGGATGCCATGTTATTAACGCTTTGCCTAGGGTTTGGGCTGTCTTTACTAATTTTCTGTAGTTGTGGCTGCCAGAGGTTTCCAAGTCTTCCAGTGTTTCTGTTTTCTCTATTTTGTTGACTTATGACTTCTTCAAGCACATCTTCTCAAAAATGTCAATATACTCCTTTGAACGTGGTGGTAAGATGTGGAGAGGTGAACACATTTCATACTTTTATGACTAAGGCCGAGTCTTTCAGTAGGCCAGTGTTTCTGGGTACGGCCTTCACAATGTTTCTTTGGTTCCTCTATGCCCCCTTTTGTAAGACAGGATGGGTAGAGAGTCTTGACTGGGTGAATTAACATATGTAGAAAAAAAAAAGTAGCTTCAAGAAAATGGAAAACAGAGGTAAGCAAAACAAAAATAGCCTTTGACCACTTTCAAAGACCTTGCATAAAAGAATAATATGTTTACATATATTTAACATATTTTGTCATACTGGATGTGTTTGCTGTTTGATAGTAGAAACAGCCATCAAGTAGATGACTTTAACGACATTTGTTTTAAGAGTAAACAAGTCAGTCAGTCAGTTTGGCCGCTCAGTCATGTTTGACTCTTTGTGACCCCATAAACCACAGCACAACAGGCTTCCTTGTCCATCACCAACTCCTGGAGCTTGCTCACACTCATGTCCATTGAGTCGATGACACCACCCAACCATCTCATCCTTTGTTGTCCCTTTCTCCTCTTGGCTTCAGTCTTTCCCAGCATCAGGGTCTTTTCAAATGAGTCATCTGTTTTCCTCAAGTGGCCAAAGTATTAGAGTTTCAGCTTCAGTATCAGTCCTTCCAATGAATATTCAGGACTGATTTCCTTTAGGATGGACTAGTTGGATCTCTTTGCAGTCAAAGGGATTCTCAAGAGTCTTCTCAAACACCACAGTTCAAAAACATCACTTCTTCGGCACTCAGCTTTCTTTATGGTCCAACTCTCACAACCATACATGACTACTGGAAAAACCATAGCTTTGACAAGACAGACCTTTTTTGGCAAAATAATGTCTCTGCTTTTTAATATGCTGTCTAGGTTGGTCATAACTTTCCTTCCAAGGAGCAAGTGTCTTTTAATTTCACGGCTGTAGTCATCATCTGCAGTGATTTTGGAGCCTCCAAAAATAAAATCTGTCACTGTTTCCCTATATTTGCCATGAAGTGAAGTGAAGAATAAACAAGGTATAATCTTTTTGGTTGATTAAGTAACAGTTGTTACTGATCTATACTCCAGTCTAAGTCTCTAAACAATTAGAATAAATCAGTCATATCATGGAGGGAGGTTGAGTCCTGAGTTATTTTGTGGAAGACCACTCACCAAGGAGAATCATTTCATGAGAATATTACATGAGGAACAATTATATTTAAAACATTGAAACCTGGGAGTATGTTTGTTTCAGTAACTAATGTCACCTAATACAATGTGCTAAAAGAAACTGCTATGATTAGTTTTATATTACTTTTTACATGGGCACATTTTTCCAAGTTCCAACTTATCTATGCAAATATCCAGTGTTATGACTGCCATTTTTCAAGATCTGTGTGATAACATTCAAGGTTGCAATGAAATATACCCTAGTGTAAATTTTCATCTGGCTATCTTCTCCATGTATGCTGTCATGTCTGATCGTTGCTGACCCCGTGGACTTTAGCCAGCCAGGCTCCTCTGCCCTTGGAATTTTCCAGGCAAGAATACTGTAGTAAAGGAATAAGGGAGGTGGGAGCGGGGTTCAAGGATGAAAAGGACACAGGTATACATGTGAAAGATTCATATTGATGTATGGCAAAAACCATCCAATATTGCTAAGTAATTATCATTCCCCAATTAAAATAAATAAATTTTTTTTAATAAGTAGACAAAAAATAGCATCAAAAAAAAAAAAAAGAAAGAAAGAAAGAAAAGGAATACTGGAGTAGGTTATATTTCCTGCTCTAGGGGATCTTTGCAACATAAGGATGAAACCCATATCTCCCGTTTCTGCTGCTTTGGCAGGCAGATTCTTTACCACTGTGCCAGCTCATTCCTCTCCCTTTCCCAATATCCCACTAAGTATCATGAAAACAAACAAACAAACAAGAGGGACAATTTAAAGAGACATCATAAGTTAATTCATTCATGGGTGTTCAGTTATGTTCAACTCTTTGTCACCCCGTTGACGGTAGCCCACCAGGTTTCTCTATCCACAGAATTTTGCAAGAATACTGGTGACTGCTGCTGCTGCTGCTACGTCACTTCAGTTGTATCTGACTCTGTGCGACCCCATAGACGGCAGCCCCCATCCCTGGGATTCTCCAGGCAAGAACACTGGAGTGGTTTGCCATTTCCTTCTCCAATGCATGAAAATGAAAAGTGAAGTCGCTCAGTCATGTCCAGCTCTTAGCGGCCCATCAGGCTCCTCCGTCCATGGGATTTTCCAGGCAAGAATATTGGAGCAGGTTACTATTTCTTACTCGAGGGGATCTCCCAACCTAGTGATCAAACTCACGTTTTCTCCTGAGTCTCCTGCATTAGCAGGCAGATTCTTTACCACTGCACCACTACTCATCAGAATCTGGAAATAACTTTTGTAAGCTACAAATTTATAAGCTAGAGAAAAAAGAAAATCGAAGGACAAATAATGTTGGCCAAGTAGAAGAGTTCATCCTGTGTTTGAAGAGAGGAAATTTTACCCATTTGAAAAGGTAATACAAAGTGTGTTTTTCCTGCTCTTATCATTCGCCTCATCAGTTCATTTAAAACTGTTTATTAAGTACCAACAAAATTCTCAAATATGCAATTTGAAATTTCAAAAGTTGTATTAGCTAGAATACTGAATAACTGTTCCTCTAATAAGCAAGTGTTGAATTTTAAAATCTCACTAGCGTTAATACTTTTCCCCTACAAATACTTATCTTGATCTGTGTAATCAGAGGCTGAACTTTTTATAAAATAAACAGAATTACAGTAGGCTGATAAAAATTACTGTCTGTTTATTGTAATTATGGATGATGTTAGTTATTTTATCAGTAAAAAAGTAATATATAGCCTTTGCATAGATTTGGAAAATATAAATATGTAATCAGAAAAATATCTTATAAAATGTAGCTCAGCTCAGTGTAGAAAGTATTCACCAAAGACTGGGAAAGTGTGAGTAAAATTTATAGATTCATACTGCTATATCATAACTGCCAATGAAAACTTTAATCTGTTACTAAAAAGAAGCTTATTGAGATTAACTGACAATATTTATCGTCTTGTTTTGAATTCTGGGCTCAGAATACTGTGTTATCCAAGATGAGGATGATCATGCTTGTGCTTGGTCTCTCAGTCATTTCAGATTCTTTGTGACCCCATGAACTGTAGCCCGCCAGGCTCCTCTGTCCATGGGACTCTACAGTCAAGAATGGATGATAGATATTTGCAAAATGATGACGCGACCATAAGAATAAGAGGCTTTATATATGGCTGGATTGTGATGTTTCCTGCTTACATTCTCCTTTACCAAAGAAACCAGTCGCTATATATTGAGAAGAAAATTGTCCTCACCACTGTGTGCTACCTAAAATCATTTTCAAATATTCCCAAGGACCATGGATATAAAAATGTCTTTCTCTCATAAATTCTCCAGATCATACACGGGTTTTCAAGTTTTGTGAAGAAATATCATAAATTCAATTTTATGCACATTGATTTCCAGGTGCCTTTGAGACACTGACGTGGAACTGTCTGCTAGTCCATCATATATGTGTCCAATGCTCAGAGGAGGGATTTAAACAGGAGATAAAATTTTGTTAGTCTTCTGAGCATAGATGAGTTTGTGTAGGGAGAATACAGAGTAAAAGGAGAAGAATTTTGGACATTGTTCCTGAACAAGTTCCAATATTTAAAACTGTAGCTGAGAAGATGGAACCCACGAAGAACACTGAGACAGGGATGCCAGAGCGGGAAGATGTACATCTGGAAGGAGAATGTAATGTTCTGGTAGTGAAAGGAAGCATGCGCAAGTGTTAAGTCTCAAGAAATTTTCAAAAAGGCAAGAGCGATTGAACAGTCATAGTTGCTGAGAGTTCAGTAAAATAAATGCTAGAAAGATGTATGCATTTGGAGATAGGGAGGTACTTCAATGAGCAAACCCTCATTATCTATGAGTCCTCTACTTGTGCATTTGCCTATTTACTAAAATTTATTTTGCCATTTCCATTGTTGAAGCCTAAGTCATGTCTAACTCTTTGCAACCCCATGAAGTGTAGCCCGCCAAGCTCCTCTGTCCATAGAATTTTCCAGGCAAGAATACTGGAATGGGTTACCATTTTTTACTCCAGGAGATCTTCCCGGACCCAAGGATTGAACCTGTGTCTCTTGTGTCTCCTATTCCTCATCCTCCAAATCAGTATTCACGCTCTTTTCACAGTCATTTGTGGACGTGCAGAGAATGGCAAAATCCTGCTGTGTGCGTACATCTGAGCTTGTTTCAGCTCTCATATCAAGAGTGCATCCATCTCACCATCTATTTTAAGGTCACATTTTTCTCATTTGCAATTTTTTAGAGGTGACTTCACTTTTCAAAATATCCTGCAATTATAGTGCTGCGGTGTTGTCTGTCAGTTGTTACAACCCTGGAAAAGGCTCTGGTGTGCCTTATGAAGAAAACATATATGCTAGATAGATTTTATTTAGGACTGACTTTATAGTGCTGTTGGCTACACGTTCAATGCTAAAGAATCAACTCTGATACTAAATAACGTGTCTTTAAACAGAAACACACATTAAAATAGGTTATATACTGACCCATTGATGGAAATATTGTAACCAGAGGCTCACAGGAACCTAATCTGGGATTTCTCCTAGGAGCATGTGGTTCAGTTTCACTAGTTCAGGTTTCATGGTGACGTTGTTGAACACACTTAACAAGAATAATGATATTCACATGTACATATTAAATAACTGAATAAAATATTATCAGACATGTGTACTCTAGTGACAGAGAACTCACTGTTGTCATAAGCACCCTAGTTCAACTTTGGATTTAATATTAAAAACTTTTTTTTTCTTTGAAGTGTAGTTGATTTACAGCATCATATTAGTTTCAGGAGCACAACTTATTGAGTCAACATTTTTATAGATTATCCTCTATGTAAAACCACGATGACTCTTTTCCCTTGTACTCTACACTGCACCCTTATAACCTGTCCATTTTATACATAATAATTTGTCCCTCAGTCCTATACTCCCATACTTCTCCTTCCTGTCCCCACTGTTTCCTACAAGTCTGTGCTCCATATGAGTGTGTCTGTTTCTGTTTTGCTATATTCATTCATTTGTTTTATTTTCTAGATCCCACAAAGAAATGGCACCATGCAGGACTTGTCTTTCTCTGAGCTGCTTCACTAAGCATAATAGCCCTTGGTTCCACCCATGTTGTGCATGTGGCAGATTTTCATTATTTTTATGGCTCCGCAGCATTCCGTCTCATTGTTGACTGGCATTTATATTGCTTCCATGTCTCAGCTATGTAAATAAGGCTGTTTTGAACGCTGGGATCCATGTATCTTTTCAAATTAATGTTTTCCTTTCCTCTAGATACATGACTAGTAGTAGAATTGCTGGATCATCTGCTAGTTCTGTTTTTAGTGTTTTGAGGATCCTCTGTACTGCTTTCCACAGTGGCTTCTCCAATTCACATCCCCACTGGCTGTGTACTAGGGGTTACTTTTCCACATATCCTCACCTGTATTTGTCTTTTGTTGACGTTTTGATAACAGCTATTATGCCAGTGAAAGTCGCTCAGTCAAGTCCAACTCTTTGTGACCCCATGAACTATACAGTCCATGAAATTCTCAAGGTCAGAATACTGGAGTGGGTAGCTGTTCCCTTCTCCAGGTGATCTTCTCAACCCTGGGATTGATCCCAGGTTTCCTGCATTGCAGGCAGATTCTTTACCAGTTGAGCCACCAGGGAAGATGACAGCTATTATGCCAAGTGTAAGATTATTAAAATATTCTTATTATGTACTGAAATGCCCTCCACTATTTCTTCTAATATTTTGAGTTTCGCTTACTTCCTATACTTTAGTACAACTTCATTCATTTACTTTATTTGAGTATAAACCTTTTTATAACATTTTTACTTTCTGTGGAGATTTGGAAAGCATTCAGTTCAATATTTTGTCTTTGGACTTACAAAGAATACTAGGTCACTGTAACTGGCATTTTATGTATTCTGTTATATAGTTTTTTAGTCCAAATAAAATAATTTGTATATCTACATTTTAAAATTTTTGAGAAAAAGTGCCAAATTTACCATATGTTTTTTATTTTGTACCTCCTTTTCCTTGGGTTGGTCTCAATAAAATACCAAAAAAAAAAAAATTGTGCAGTTTAATCCTTACAGCTCCCTTTAGCTGAATTATTCCACAAAATCTAGGAGGTATGTTAGAGGAAAACTAGAGCTTAGTTTGTTAATCTTTCATTAGCACAGTCTTTCATGCAGTTTAGGTCATCAAATTTAGATTTTTATGCTTAAGGAAACATGACACTAATCTGTGGTAGATTACTTTTTTCCAGTGTTCATGAATGGATATGAGAGTTGGACTATAAAAAAAGCTGAGCACTGAAGAATTGATGCTTTTGAACTGTGGTGTTGGAAAAGACTCCTGAGAGTCCCTTGGACTGCAAGGAGATCCAACCAGCAAAGGAGATCAGTCCTGGGTGTTCATTGGAAGGACTGATGTTAAGGCTGAAACTCCAATAGTTTGGCCACCTGATGCGAAGAAATGATTCATTGGAAAAAACGCTGATGCTGGGAAAGAGTGAAGGCAGCAGGAGAAGGGGACGACAGAGGATGAGATGCTTGGATGGCACCATTGACTCAATGGGCATGAGTTTGAATAAACTCCAGGAGCTGGTAATGGACAAGGAGGCCTGGCGTGCTGCTGTTAATGGGGTCGCAGAGAGTCGGACACGACTGAGTGACTGAACTGAACTGAAAAGTAGATTGTTAAGAGTTTGTTTTCAAATCTCCTTTCCAAATAAAAGCCAAAAAGCCTGATGTGTAAAATAGATCCAAACTGTGCTGCTTGGGTTGCAAGGCAGGCTAGGATGGTTGGGGCACGTGACAGTGGGACCATCTATCTAGTCTCTGTGTTGGCAGCTGAGGCTTCAACTCGATCTGCTTTAAATTCTAGAGCTCATAGAGTCAAATACATGGTCTGAAAAACACTCTGGAGTCAAGAGATATGGTGTCTAGTCTGGACTCCATTATTTACCCTTTGTAAGATGTAAATGAGTTATTTTTGTTTTACTGGATTCAATTATATTGCTTATGAAATAGGAATTCCAGTATCCAAAAATATGATATTTATAAAAGAAATTTTACATACTTTAGAAATGGAAATACTCTTGAGACATTTCTAGATATATGAGTACAGGCTTAATCTAGAATTCTTTGTTTTTCAATTATCAGTCTAACAAAGATGTGACATAACTACATAATTCAGAGATGTTAATATTAAAAAAAAAACCTAGAATCTTAGCTGATTTTGTTTTTCTTCCACTTTTTGGAATTTATCTACCTGCTTAAATATGTAGATTTTTCTAACAGTCAATTCACTCAAGGAATATTTGGATTTAGTTTATTACATAGTAGCTAATCAGATATGAAGGAGATGTGTATAAGAGACAGGTCCATGGGACTCTCCAGGCAAGAGTACTGGAGTAGGTTGCTATTGACTGCAGAAATTTTGCACAAAAGATTCT